>DWKN01000112.1:0-10427 GCA_018249455.1 Bungalotis erythus | reverse complement strand
ATGTTAAAAGTTTCAATAAAATATTATGCAACTCTTATAATTCATAAAAAGGCACGTTTGTTAAACGAATCTAGCAGTTGTTAACTTAAATATTTTGAAGTAAAATATAGTTCAAAATTAATAAAGATTAAAATTTAAAGCGCCCCTAAATAAGGAATGATATAGTTATCCGTTAGTCTTCATGTTGATAGAAATTTATTGTTGTGTAACTTTCGAGGAGTAAAACTTATGTTCCCGAGAATCGCGCGTGTGTTTAAACGGCGTGCGAGATGAGTCCAACAAGGTTGCAGGGCAAGTGCCGTGGACATGCGTAGTAAATTCTCGTTTGTAACTAGTACCACCGTCGCCCAAGACAAAGTGCGAAGTATTTCCGTGACGAGCATGGCGTTCAACTCTCTCAACTCTTTCAGATCGCTCGGATCTTTGCGCATTTTCTGATCGCGAAAAACTACCATACGCCTTTGCTTCTGACTGACCATAGAATTCTCCGCCGACACGAAGATTGTCCCTAGATGTTACACGAGGTTGACGTTCTACAACCATTGTAGATTGACCATCCCTTCTTTGTTGCCGACGAGAATCTGTACTCTCAGTGTGTTGTGATATCACAGCCATGTTTTCACGAGCTGAACGATGCATAGAGCTGATGCTCTTCCTATCAGAGCTTTGTGTTGAATTACTGATATATTCGCCGCGGTCGCAAAGATTTCCGATGCTCTTACGTTGTGCCGCGGCAGTGGAACTTATGGAATGATGAGCTTCGGTAGCTGATGACACACCCTTGCGATGTAAGACAGCGTTAGAACTGGCCGTATCAGAAACTAAATCAGAAGTGCGTTTGTGATGGCCGCTGCGTGTTGTATCTATATTATTTATGGTATCTCCTCCTCCATGCATAGCTCGTTGGAATTCGATGCTTGTCTTTGTAACACTGTCACTTAGTTGACTTCTATTAACAGTTTGTGACTGATGAGTTGATCTTGCAATATTTTGCTCAGTGTGGCTTCCTGTTATTACATTACTAATAGTGCTAGCGCTACGTTTAGCATGATGGTCGGACGTAACGTGGCGCTGTTGTGAATTTGACCTGTGGTCAGTCGATTGAATATCCTGGAGATCAGAATCCATATGTCGTCTTTGAATATGGCTGTCAGAGCCATGTTGCTGAGATGATCTTGTGTTTTGATCAGTATGAATTCCTCTTGTTACGTTGGTAACGTTTTGTTGAGTTCGGCTGTCCGTCGAAGTATGGCTGTAACGTTGTTGTGTACTTACATTTTGAATATTGGAAGATGAAGTTGAAGATTGCTGTGAAGATACAACTTTTTGTGTCAAGTTTTCACCAGTATCATTCCTCACTACAGTACCTCCATGTTGGGTGTGATGTGTACTTTTTATAAGATTTTGATCATGATCATGGTGACCTTCTCTTACGATATATGTGGTATTAGAAATATTACGCCTTGACTGGTTATCGGTAACATTGTGATGATGAGAATCTTGCACATTCCTTGTAGTGGTCATATTTCGTTGTTCTGAGGAAATAAGATTCTGAGATGTTTCACCAATTGCAGGTTTGTTGCGATGAATAGTATGGTCATCAGTAATTCTTCTTACACCATAACCAGCAGCGTCTCCACCAGTAACCGTATTAACTTCAACGTTCCTTGTCACTATGACCAATTTCCCCCCTATTAGCTTCTTTTCCGTTATTTGTTTCATTACCTTGGTTATATTACTAGAAGTGGTAATATTTTTCGAATCAGTCTTGCTGACGACATTTTTATCATTCACATTTCTTGCCACAGATCTATCAGATTTGTGTTGAGTATCTGTTCGATCTACGATATTATGGGCTGAAGTTCGATTGATATTTGTTTGATCTCCTTTATGATCAACTACGTCCTGAGTAGTAATTGTAGAATGTTTACTATGTGTTCCCTTCTGCAAGTGTTTTGCAGTAGTGTGTTCCATAGTCGTATGTTTTACATGTGTTGCCCGTTCGGTCTGTTGCGTTCTATCATCAGTATGTATTTCGACATTACTTCGTGTGATATTTTGGGTCCTATTATAATCATCTCGTTCAGAAATCTTCTTCGATTCTACTGAGCTCCTGGCGGAATCATAGTGAACAGTATCATGCCGTACAATATCCGTACGTTGGTCTTTTGGTCTTAAATCCTCCTGTGGTCCTGGATGGTCCTTACGACCATTGGCTTGTGGAGTTCTAGACCTAGAAGGATACGAATCCCTTTCCGTTTCAGGATGTAAATTATCTTTGGGCTTAATTGGATCTGGACGAACACCAGGTTGCCACTTTTGTTGTGCAGGACGGTCAAACTCACCTTCAGATTTAAGATTATCCTTTGGACGAATTTGCTCAGGTCTTTCACCTGGTTGCCAATGGGACGGATGGTCGTATTCAGTTCCTTTTGGTTTTTTAGTACCTGAACGATCGCTTGGTTCCCATTTTTGTTGAGAAGGACGATCAAATTCACCTTCAGGCTTAAGATTATCCTTAGGACGAAATTGTTCCGGCCTCTCACCAGGTTGCCAATGAGTTGGTCGGTCAGGTCCGCTATCTTTTGGTTTTCTAATACCCGGACGATCACTTGGTTCCCATTTTTGTTGTGGATGACGGTCAAATTCACCTTCAGGCTTAAGGTTATCTTTAGGACGAATTTGTTCCGGTCTTTCACCAGATTGCCATTTATGTTGTACAGGATGATCATGCTCACCTTCAGGCTTAAGATTATCTTTAGGACGTATTTGTTCCGGTCTTTCACCAGGTTGCCATTTTTGTTGTACAGGATGATCATGCTCACCTTCAGGCTTAAGATTGTCTTTAGGACGAATTTGATCAGGTCTTTCACCAGGTTGCCATTGACCCTTAGGATGTTCGCTAAGGTTACCTCTTGGTCGTTGTTCATCTTTAGGCTTTCCTGAATCTTGTTCATCCAATTTGCTCCATGAGGGTCTAGAGGGTTTTTCTCCATCGGGTGTATCACGTTGATATTGAGTAGTAGGTTTTCCAGGGTATGATTGACGATCATCTGGAACATAGTCTTGAGGTTCCAAAACGCTTCTTTCAGGTGTTGACCACTTTTGCCTAGTAGGATATTTACCATCTGGCTCATGCTTATCACTAGGTTTCGTTGGTGTATATCTCTCTCCATTAATACGTTCAGGTGTCTTATCTGTACCTTCTTCAGGTCTTTTATCGTGAGGGTAATAAGTAATTGCGGTTTTATCACCCTTAACTACTTTATAATCATCTCTACGCTTATGATCTTCAAATACCCCTTCAATTTTTAGATTGTCCTCTCTTCGAGTTAATTTGACCCTTTGCCCCTTAACAACTCTATAAGTATCTGACGATGATGTATGAACATTCTCCATTCTCCCTTCTATTTTCAAATTGTCCTCATGTTTCACCAGCGCCCTTCTTTCTCCAGTAACAACGCTATAATCATTTCTTTGCTTCATGTCTATAAACTCGCCTTCTATTTTTAGATTGTCCTCACGTCTAATAATATCAACTCTTTCTATTTTTTGTTTTTGACGCACGTCGATATCCCTTTCGATAGTAATATTGTCAACTTGTTTAAACGGTTTACGCTTCTCAGCGGGTTGAGAAGGTACAACTTCAGGTTTATAAAATTTACCATCAGGCTTAAGATTATCTTGTGGTTTAACTACTGGTGCTCTCTCACCTTTAGTAGCACTGTAATCATTACGAATGTGAAGATCAATGAATTCACCTTCAGTTCTTAAATTATCTTCGTGCTTTTGAATGATTATCTTCTCTGTTCTGTCAATACGTTTGTAATCATCTCTAGAGCGATGAGTATCAATAACCCCTTCCATTTTTAGGTGATCCTCATGTTTTACAACTTCTACACGATCTCCTTTGGTAGCTGTGTAGTCAGTTCTACGCACAACTTCCATGTCACCTTCTGGTTTCAAATTATCTTTCGGTTTCTTTTGGACTGGTCTTTCACCTTTAACCGGTGTCTTAGGTTTCTCTGGACGATCAAATTCTCCTTCTGGTTTAAGGTTATCTTGGGGCTTTTTAGGAGTTTGCCTTTCTGCGGGATGCCATTTATCATGTTTCGGTTTTTCAAATTCACCCTCAGGTTTCAAGTTATCTTGTGGCTTCTTTGGAGTTTGTCGTTCGGCCGGACGCCAGTCGTCTTGTTTTGGTTTTTCAAATTCTCCTTCTGGTTTTAAATTATCCTTCGGTTTTTTGACTTCAGGACGTTCAGCTGGACGCCATTTGTCTTGCTTAGGAGTCTCGAAATCACCTTCGGGTTTCAAATTATCTTTAGGCTTCTTCGGCGTTTGCCTTTCGGCCGGTCGCCATTCATCTTGCTTAGGCTTTTCGAATTCCCCTTCTGGTTTTAAGTTATCCTTAGGTTTTATAACTTGGGGCTTTTCAGCAGGGCGCCATTTATCTTGTTTTGGTGTCTCAAATTCTCCTTCTGGCTTAAGGTTATCCTGTGGTCTCTTAGGTGACTGTCTTTCAGCTGGACGCCACTCGTCATGCTTAGGTTTTTCAAATTCACCTTCTGGTCTCAAATTGTCCTGAGGTTTTTTGGGCGTTTGGCGTTCTGCAGGACGCCACTTTTCTGTCTGCGGCTTCTCAAATTCACCTTCAGGTTTAAGATTGTCCCTTGGTTTTTTGGGGGTTTGCCTTTCCGCAGGCTGCCACTCGTCGGGTCTTGGTTGTTCAAATTCACCTTCTGGTTTGAGATTATCTTTAGGTTTGTTTTGTTTGGGACGTTCGGCAGGTCGCCATTGATCTTTTTCAGGGGTTGTAAATTCTCCTTCAGGTCTCAAATTATCTTCAGGACGACGTACCGGGGCCCTTTCACCTGGACGCCACTTTTCAGGTTCTCGCTTTTCAAAGTCACCTTCAGGACGTAGATTGTCTTCTGGTTTGGTTGGTTTTGGTCTTTCAGCTGGGCGCCACTCATCATGTTTCGGAACCTCGAAATCACCTTCAGGTCTCAAATTATCTTGCGGCTTTTTCGGTGTTGGCCGTTCAGCAGGCCGCCATTGTTCATGTTTAGGTTGTTCAAATTCACCTTCAGGTTTCAAATTGTCTTTTGGTTTTTTAGGCATTTGTCTTTCAGCTGGACGCCACTCATCTTGTTTTGGCTGTTCAAAATCGCCTTCAGGTTTGAGGTTATCTTGAGGTTTCTTTTGTTTAGGACGTTCAGCTGGTCGCCATTCTTCATGTTTCGGCTGTTCAAAGTCACCTTCAGGTTTTAAGTTGTCCTTCGGTTTTTTAGGAGTTTGTCTCTCGGCTGGACGCCACTCATCTTGTTTTGGCTGTTCAAAGTCACCTTCAGGTTTTAGGTTATCTTGTGGTTTCTTTTGTTGAGGCCGTTCTGCAGGTCGCCATTTTTCACGTTCAGGTGTTTCGAATTCACCTTCAGGCTTCAAATTGTCCTTTGGTTTTTGTGCCGTTTGCCTTTCAGCAGGACGCCATTTGTCTTGCTTCGGCTGTTCAAAGTCACCTTCAGGTTTTAAATTATCTTGTGGTTTCTTTTGTTGAGGACGTTCTGCAGGTCGCCATTTTTCACGTTCAGGAGTTTCAAATTCACCTTCGGGTTTCAAGTTATCTTTTGGTTTTTTAGGTGTTTGCCTTTCTGCGGGACGCCATTCTTCCTGCTTAGGCTGTTCAAAATCGCCTTCTGGGTGCAAGTTATCTTTAGGTTTTTTAGGTGTTTGTCTCTCAGCTGGACGCCATTCTTCGGGTCTTGGTTGTTCGAATTCACCTTCAGGTTTTAGATTATCCTTAGGTTTCTTTTGAACTGGACGTTCAGCAGGACGCCATTGCTCTCGTTCAGGAGTTTCAAATTCACCTTCAGGTTTTAAATTATCTTTTGGTTTTTTTGGTGTTTGTCTCTCAGCGGGACGCCACTCATCTTGTTTTGGCTGTTCGAAGTCACCTTCAGGTCTGAGATTATCTTGAGGTTTCTGCTGTTTAGGTCGTTCAGCTGGACGCCACTTCTCTCGTTCAGGAGTTTCGAATTCACCTTCAGGTTTTAAATTATCTTTTGGTTTTTTTGGCGTTTGTCTCTCAGCAGGACGCCACTCATCTTGTTTTGGCTGTTCGAAGTCACCTTCAGGTCTAAGATTATCTTGAGGTTTCTGCTGTTTAGGTCGTTCAGCAGGTCGCCACTTCTCACGTTCAGGAGTTTCAAATTCACCTTCAGGTTTTAAGTTGTCTTTCGGTTTTTTAGGAGTTTGTCTCTCAGCGGGACGCCACTCATCTTGTTTTGGCTGTTCAAAGTCACCTTCAGGTTTTAAGTTATCTTGTGGTTTCTTTTGTTGAGGCCGTTCTGCAGGTCGCCATTTTTCACGTTCAGGTGTTTCAAATTCACCTTCAGGCTTCAAATTGTCCTTTGGTTTTTGTGCCGTTTGTCTTTCAGCAGGACGCCATTTGTCTTGCTTCGGCTGTTCAAAGTCACCTTCAGGTCTTAAATTATCTTGAGGTTTCTTTTGAACTGGTCGTTCAGCTGGACGCCATTTTTCACGTTCAGGCGTTTCAAATTCACCTTCAGGTTTCAAGTTATCTTTAGGTCTTTGAGGCGTTTGCCTCTCAGCTGGACGCCATTCTTCATGTCGTGGCTGTTCAAAGTCACCTTCTGGCTTGAGATTGTCTTCAGGTTTCTTCTGTTTCGGACGTTCAGCAGGTCGCCATTTTTCTTTTTCCGGAGTTTCAAACTCTCCTTCTGGTTTCAAATTGTCCTTTGGTTTTTTAGGAGTTTGTCTCTCCGCTGGACGCCACTCATCTTGTTTAGGCTGTTCAAAGTCGCCTTCTGGTCTAAGATTATCTTTAGGTCTTTTTTGTTGCGGGCGTTCGGCCGGTCTCCATTCCTCTTTTTCGGGAGTTTCGAACTCCCCTTCTGGTTTTAAATTGTCTTTTGGCTTTTTAGGGGTTTGCCTCTCAGCTGGACGCCACTCTTCGTGCCTTGGCTGTTCAAAATCACCTTCTGGCTTGAGATTATCCTCAGGTTTCTTCTGTTTAGGGCGTTCAGCAGGTTTCCATTCTTCAAGCTTAGGTTTCTCAAACTCTCCTTCTGGTTTTAGATTATCTTTTGGCTTCTTGAGTTCTGGTCTTTCTGTTCTGATTTCTTTATATGTTATATACTCTTCTTGGGATGTGGTAATGTTTTCTACATCTTCTGTTGAATAAAATTTATCAAAATCTTCTTTTGTCCATGTACGCCGTCTTTGTGGGCGTTCTACCAAAGTTTTCTTTTCAGTGAAGTCATTTTGGTTTGATGTAACAAAATCAATTTCTCCCTCGCGTATTAAGTTATCAGTTCTCTTTGTCACAATAGTGGTTCTTTCGACAATATCGGAGTAATCAATAAATTCCGACTTGGAAGTAGTGTCAGTTGTCATTTCCTTTTCTTTATATCTTTCTTTCTAGTTCCGTTTCTTATAATTTTCTACACATCCTTAAGGTTTGCTGATAGATCATTCTGGTGAGTATGAAGATCGCCTTTTATACCTATTATGGTTCAATGAGGAATAAATGAACTGTATCTCGCTAAAACACTCTCATTGAGAAACCAAATCTCTATACTACTTGTCCTAGACTCCGTCAGCTTCTTTATCGGACCAATTAAAATGTCCTCAATTATCTGTGTAGGCTCAGGGCGTGCAAGGTGCGTGTTTACATCGCCGCAGCGACCATGTGACGAATGTCTTGTTAGTGCGCCTGCGTCGCGTTATGTAACTTCGAAACACACGGTCGCGTGTTGCGTTCGATAACGCACTGGTTCATCGTCAACCTTTATTGTCCCATTGCTGGGCACAGGTCTCCTCGCAGATTGGGAAGGATTAGGCCGTAGTCCACCACGCTGGCCAAGTGCGAGTTGGTGGACTTCATACACCTTTGAGAGATCTTTATGAAGAACTCTCAGATGTGCAGGTTTCCTCACGATGTTTTCCTTCACCGTTGTAGCAAGTGATAATTAATTTCTAATACGCACGTAAATTCGGAAAATCAGAGGTGGGTGCCAGAGATTCGAACCCGGGACCTCCCGAACGAGAGACCGGAGTCTAACCACTGGGCTATCACTTCTATTACACATATACGGTCTTATACATAGTGAAATACAATATATCAAGACAACAAACTAATTAATGAATATATGTTTAAAACGAGAATCATAGTTTCATAGTCCAAACGGGATAAAAGTGCAGCAAAACATCCATAAAACATCCTGTTAATAACTTACATAACATTCTTGTCACTTTCTGACATTTGTGGCTGATCGATTTAGGGAAGGATAAAAATAGTGTGTGAACAAGTAAGAGTGTAAGAGATGAACGATATTGTTGTGCTGTTCACCCCTACGAGTGTAATAGACAAGCAGATAAACAGTTGATCCAGCTCAGTAAGAGCTATTTAGCAGGATCCATAGGTGCAATAGCCGGTGTGCACTAATTCGACCACTAATGGAATCCACTACGGCCGTAACAGCCCAGCCTAATACCAATTAAGAACGACGTGTCGCGTATTCAGACATGTTTACAGATACTGAAGGTTCAATTTTAAACTTTAACTTAACATTGCAGAGGTGTGAAAGATTAAACATTAGAATTTACACTGGAATTAACGATAATTTCCTTTTAAATTGCGTGGTTTATATTTCTAAATTCATTATAGTTAATGGAAAAAAATATGATTCCGCAAAGGCACTTAAATAGAATATTCTTCAAACTCTTTATAAGATAATCACTTACTCACTTACTAGATACCTACTTTATTATATCTTCGTAAGATTTATTCCGAACAAAAATAAAATAAACTTGCCAGTAGATACGAAGCAAAAATATTTTTACTCGTCGTCTTATTTTAATGTACTTTTTGTAAACCCAGAGACTATTATGTATTTCATAGCTCATATTGTACATTTTTTATTTATACTAGGCCCATAACATTAAATATAGGAACACCACCTGACTCTAACGAGTCTCCCCTGCGTTCCGATGCACATATCGCGATGAACGATACATTCGACCAATCTGCATTGTAATACGAAAAGAACGATATTATGTGTCATAGCGATACGTGGAGAGGGTACTAAAATACAACACGTCGACCCACTTATATAGATACTCGTGCCTGTACTATTTACTCGGGAATATTGTAATAGCATCCGAGACCCCGACGAGTGTAATAGTATCGGACAGTATCGCAATCGGATTTGAACAGAACGTAAGCCCACAATGCATGGACGAAAACAAACGGATGAGTTGCAAGATTTACGTTGACGTAAAGGCGATTCCCTGCCACTATTCAACTTTATGGAAACCGATAGGGATGCAGCCTCTCTCGATAAGATTATACCTATATACGCGTCTGTAATATTCCCTTTAAAATTAATTTTCCTTTTCCAATCTATCAAGCAGTGATAGCCCAGTGGTAAGATTCCGGCCTCTCGTTCAGGACTTTTCGAATTTATGTGCGTATTAGAAATTAATTATCACTTGCTACAACGGTGGAGGAAAACATCGTGAGGAAACCTACACATCTGAGAGTTCTCCATAAAGTTCTCAAAGGTGTTTGAAGTCCACCAATCCGCACTTGGCCAGCGTGGTGGACCTTGGCCTAATCCTTCTCATTCTGAGAGGAGACCTGTGCCCAGCAGTGGGACAATAAAGGGTTGATGATGATGATTGGATATTTATTTGCGTTATTCATATGTGTACGCTAAATTTGCATGTAACTCCATAGATATATCCAACTTAATGATTATAACTCAAATCATAGGTCCGCTGGGAGAGATATCATATTAAAATAAGCAGTAACATTGTACCAAAAACGGTTTTACGCTATCTTAGTATTGTTTAGAGGTACAAAAATTGCTAAATAAACAAAAACAGTTATATTGGTATCATCAAAATGAAACGGCAAATGCCAAGGGCAAAAGGCAAAACCCTGCTTAAAATAGGTACATGAAAAAGTATCCTCAACCTGAAGTCCTTGACTGAGGATTAAATCCTAACATATCTGAGAAATACCCTTCAGCGACAAATGTCTACGAATGTAACGGCAAAAGGGACGAAGCCCTTACGAAATCCAACAATGAGATACACGAGAGTCAAATAAAAATAACATCATAAAACACGACCGCGACATGTACGACTAGGGTCGTATTAAACCCACGAACGTCATGTAAATTTCAGATGAAATCTTTGCAACAAAAAGACCATATGATTTGATTCCATAACTAGTGAGTATTGAGTTTATTGCTGGACACGGCAACTCTATTTTCAAACTCGAACAAAAAGACGGATGTTATTAAATTAGAAGTCTATGTTTATGGCACCTGTAGGGTTACATATGTACAATACACTTAGGACAGTTTACACATATGTAACCCTACACCATCGCCCCT
>DWKN01000111.1:0-10434 GCA_018249455.1 Bungalotis erythus | reverse complement strand
TTATTAATATAATATACATATATCAACATAGGTCGCTGTCATTTTACCAACAGCAAATAAGTTTATAATAGCAAAAATTTTTTATGTAAAAATTAACAATGTAATTTCGAATTTACGGTATTCGAATTATTTCCTTTATTTGTGTTATAAGACCCTGCTTCTAGACAAATTCCACGATTCTATGTCAACGGGAAGTACCCTATAAGTTTTGATTCCCGTGCAAGTATCTAAAGCGGCATATCATTTCACTACTTTTACTTAGAAGCTTGATTTTTTCTGAACTCCAAGGGACTGCAGACCTGAGTATTGGATATTAATTTCAACTAAATGCCTCCACACCTTCCTGAGTAAAGGGGTCTTGATAAACAGTCGAATGAACGAATAGATGAATGGCGTGAGGGTACTTTAAGGGTTTCGTTTATTTCCTTTTGAGGTACGGAACCCTAAAAAGTAGTAAAATTGAATTTTAATAAGAATACGAAGCCCACACAACGCAGAACAGAACGGCCAATAATGATAATGAAGTTAGGATAACAGCAAAGATACCTCCGTCGTTATCTCATTACGGCTTCCAACATTCGCATAAATTTCAATTATTCCGAGATTTTAAGGTCTTCTTGTTTAATTAGAACACCGGGTTTGAGTTGCGTGTTCCTGCGGGACTTGCTTTATTAAGCGAAGTTCCCTTTGTAGGGTTTGAAAACAATTGGCGCTGTGAATGTGATTTCTGTTTTAGGTGACTTGTGACTACAAATCACTTGTGGGAATTTATATATTTCTATCTATACGCAATAATAATAATAACGTTCGCTTTTTAACTTTTCCATGTGTCTAATGACGTCACTACTCGTCCAAGATGCGTTTGTTACCAGCCAAATCGGTTTAGCTTTAGTCTGCTTAATGTTTTTTGGAACGAAGCTCCTTATCGTGCGGTACACGAACTGAGCGGAATGGGAGCGAGATTGAAAAATGTGTGATCGACTGTTTAGCGACCAGCCTTGTATAAACTTATACTATATCGTCGCACACAGCTTTCCGGCGCACCGCAAGGCTCGGCGGCTCCCTACCCTTCGACTCTCTTCGGTTATATTCGACTTCTCCGCGCACTGCACGTCATCGCACTGACTAAAAGTGACAGTTGACGCGTTGACGCTTACATCTCTTCATATTACGTGTATACTTATGTATTTTTTAATTTTAGTTATTCATTCCATGTACAGCTTTGTGCTTTTTACATATCCTTTTTACATTAAATAATAATATAGAAATAGATATTATTAAGTATTTTTTTTAAATTTAAACCTGTTAACTTCATATTTTACAACATAAATTATGACTGTACAGCAAACGTCTACTAAAAAGCGAAAGGAACTTTGTTCCGACCAGAGGTCCATAGACCGCTCAACTTATTGTTCAAAACCCTGCTGCATCTGGCTCTAAAATATGTGATCTATTATAGTTACTCTAACTAAAACTGTACGCCGAAGTAGTCTATAAGACAATGAGAGGCGGCTGTGGTTTTTGCCCGAACCGAGTATGATCAAAAAGTAGCATTAAGCTAAGAAACGGGGTCGGCGCAGTTATTTTCCAATGCTAGCTACATATAGTGCGCAACGTTCGCTTGACTATGTTGAAGTCCTTAATAATTATGCAGTAAATATTTTTTGTTACTTTAAATGTAGCTGATTAATCATCTACACCATCATCACCAATAATCATTGTCATCATCATCATCATCATCATCATCATTATCATCATTACAACCATTATTACCACCACCACGACCACCATCGTCGTCGTCGTTATCATCAATATCAACTACAACATAGTCATCAACATAATCATCATCATCATTACTATGGTCATAGCCATCATCATCATTACCATCTTAACCATCATTATCGTAGTCGTCGTAGTAATCGTCATCTCCTTGCAAATATCTCATAGGAACAAAAAGTGCTTTAATGTTCAATAAGTGTCAACGGTTAACTCATATGAATCTCATTTTATGGGTAAGCCACAACAATGGCACACGATATTGGATAATCACGACCAACATAGAAAAGATCAATAGAATTGTCGTGTTCTACATTACCTGCTTTCAATTACTAGCTTCTGCCCGCGACTCGGTTCGCGTGGACTGAACACATTTAGTCATTTATGCATGATTGGCAAACAAACAAACTTGTGGCAAATTTTATTGCTAATAATAGCGTATGTGTTATTCCCAGCCATCATCGATCTGTATACTAAATTACAAATCCGTTCAGTCGTTCTAGCGCAAAGAAGTAACAAACATACGCACACATAAAAATTTCGCATTTATAACAGTAGCGGAGAAGGATAGCCCTAGAATCCAAATTCCATCCATCCATCCATCCATCAGCCTTTAGAGGTCCACTGCTGGAAATAGGCCTCCCCTAATTGGCGCCACTCAACCCGGTCCTGTGTCCTCTGAATCCAACGGTTTCCCGCCGTTTTCTTTAGGTCATCAGTCCACCTGGTCGGGGGGCGCCCTATATTCCGTTTGCCGAGACGTGGTCGCCACTCGAGAACCTTTCTTCCCCAGCGGCTATCGGTTCTACGAACATACGTACGAATACATATCTGTTATAACGTTTGACAGGCAAAGGTATAGCCACCACACTCATTTCTAGCGCGAAGCAATTCTTCGGTGAAAAGGTGTGGTTGTCCGCTCAATTACATACGAGGCGACCATGTTAGTTCTCATTAGTACCAACAAATCTGCAATCAACTACCAGTTTTGTATGGATTTGATTAAGCATGTCTAAAGGCGGTAGTGACCACTTACCATTTTCTTCAAATATGTATACATAGGCTGCTAAAATTATTACCCACATATTGGTTCTGCCTTTCAAAAGGCTCTTTGGCACCACTAATCATTACCCTCATTTTGGCTTTGCCTTTCAAAATACTTTATGGAACCACTAATAATTACCCTCATTTTGGCTTTGCCTTTCAAAATACTCTTTAGAACCACTAATGATTACTCTCATTTTGGCTTTCCCTTTCAGGAGACTCTTTGGAACTACTATTCATTACCCTTATTTTGTCTTTGCCTTTCAAGTCTCTTTGGAACCACTAACTGTTCGCATCCTCTTCATAAGGTCTATTAACAATATTTAGCCTTTCAAAAGATTTTTGTATGCATTTTTTTCACAAGGTCTATCAACAATAGTAACACGCAACGAGACAGCGAGGCTGGCGGGCGACGCGAACCGCACCTCTGGCGGGGTGCTGTTTGCTGCTGGCGGCTGTGCTGCAGCAGCGCTGGCCTTGCTCGCCGGCGCAGCGGCGGCGGGCACTCTGTACAAGCGGGGAAGCAAAGCGAGGCATCACGATTCTATACAGTGAGTAGAAGTGTACGAGCTTCTCGCCTCGTGGATTGAATAGATCTAGTACTTTTTGTGTGATAGGCAAACAAACACATAATCAAACAAACTTATGGCAAATTGTAGCTTATGTGTTATTCCAGGTTATAATCGGTTTGTGTGCTAAATTTCATCCAAATCTGTTTATCCGTTTCAGCTCAACGAAGTAACAAACATACACACAAACTTTTGCATGTGTAGTAGTAGTAAGATAACGCAAAGCATGTCTTAGTATGCAGTTATAGTCTATTGGTAAGATTCCGGTCTCTCTTTTAGGAGATCCCGGGTTTGAATCTTTGGTACGCGTTCCTGATTTTTCAATGTTATGCGCGTATTAAAAATTAATTGTCACTTACTACAACGGTGACGGAAAACATCGTAAAGGAACCTGCACACCTAATAGTTATCCATAAAGTTCTCAAAGGCGTGAAGCCGACCAACCCGCATTTGGCCAGCTTTGTAGACTATCACATAATTATTTTCATTTTGAGAGAAGATCTGTGTCCAGCAGTTTGACAATTAACACGTTCGCTGCGTTACGGGAATTATTTGACCGTATTTGACTTTTGTACTGCACGGCAGCTATCTATTCTTGTTTTGCGATCAGTGCGGGGAGTATTTTACTAGAATCCCGTGAAGTTAGGAAAAAGGCAAAGATACGAGAAAAGACAGGTCGTACCGCAAGATTGGCATTCTTCATACGGAAAGTATATCACTCGTAGAGTTCTGGCAGTAAAACTAGGTTTAGGTACTACCGCAGCGAACGTGTTAAACATACTGATTTCGATTATTCCAAAATGGTAGCTGTAAAATTATGATATATACATATTTCGAATTGTCTATTTATGAGCTTTTGTTTGATACACATATAGTTGTAATAACGTAATATTGCTTATTTTTCTTCTCTCCTTGTGAATCCACAGACACCATACTTAGTATCATATATTTTCCATCCCCCAGTAAGGTCACATTTAATAATACCTTACGTCTTAAAATCCTTCAAGCCATTTAGGTTACAAGACATAAATAGGTACCTACACTTGCAAAATTTTACCGTCTTTCTGAAGTAGTTGAGAAAAAAAGGAAAATATTTATTCTAGTTTGCTTTCGTTGATTAATATGTAAAACTCAGGCACGAAATAGCAAGAAAATCAGACCAGGTTATGAAAATGGACACAACAGCTAACAAAGCCGAAAAGTTGTCATGTTAGATTAGCTGAATAGGCAGACACTGAAAATATATTCCGGTCCGTTGTTTGTTTTCTCATAACTACTTACGTATTTATTACTACACCCTTATAAGATTCTAGTTTCTCGCTCGGCAGCTCCGGGGTTTGAATACGCCAACACGCAAGTACGTCTGCGATTTTTAAGTAATGTGCGTATTACAAATTAATTAATTCGTGCGTATTACAATTATCTAATTCTGTTTCTACTACGGTTTTTCTTTATTTTTGTTGAAATATGCATGCATGCATGCATCGAGTATGCAGTCCACCTGATGGTGAGTGGCCACTGCCGCCCATGGATATCTGTCATGACATGTCATAGTAGTCGATAACAGATGCGGTGCTACTCCCGAGGACTAAGATGGTCGCCTCGTGTGCAAGTGAAGCAACCGCACCTTTCCAACGAAACACAAAAATTGCTTCACGCTAGAAATGGGTGTGCCTCCCCGGTCGAACTGTATCGGTTCTAACACCTTCAAAACTTTATTAAAATGATGTACCTATGTTCAGGAGTTTCTTTCGCCGCTTCTTTATCAAAACAAAACACCCAAAAGGCGGTGGTAGATTATTGACGTTCGGAATGAATTCTGTAAAGAATCTACTCGGAATAAATAGATTTTGATTTGATGAAAAGTACCCTTTCAAAGCCACTAGTAATTCCCAACGCAATTCCCGCAAGCATCAACAATTGCAAAGGTCAGGCGCATTTATTTACAAGATGGCGGCTTAAGATAGCGCATTCGGCTAATTTCAAGCGCTGACATTTAAACGGTGCATTTATGAGGAATAATGGCGTAGTATAATTGTGATATGAAATTCATTGGAGCAATAAAAGCGATTGGGTCGGTATGCAACATTGAGCCGGATTGAGTCATATTAGCTTGTTTATGGTGGCTGTTGGAGAATTTGTGTCATTGCGCACGATTTATGGAGTTCGAATATGACGTTTATGTTAAACGAACTTCGGCCCGCGACTTCGTCCGCGTGGACTGAATAGATTTTATATCTGCGTGATTGGAAAACAAACGCACGAACGGATAAACTTACAGAAAATTTATTACTAACAGTAGCTTTAGTTCAAAGAAGTAATAAACACGCACGCACACACACACACACACACACACACACTCACGCACACGCACACGTACACACAAACTTATGCATTTCCAATAGTCGTGGGATATTTCTATGCAATTTTCGAGTTTCGTAAAGGTTTATTCGCGTGATTCTAACGTTAGTTTTAGTTTAAAGTCGATAGATATCTCTGCGGTTCGAAAATCGAGGCGAACATATTTATACAAAGGAAAAGATATCCAAGTCACCAAGGATTTCCGAGCTGTTATAAAAAATAATCTTAATCTATTGACATCACTCGGTCTTGTCATCATAGAGGTATTACAACTAGAGCAGGGGAGCCAGCTTAAAATGTGTCCATCAAAAAAAATAGAAAGCAAGTTAAGCTAACTTAGCTAGTACAGGTCTAGTCTAATTTTCATCTTCCCTCTCTTTTCAATTGTTGGACACTCGCTCGTACAGGCCTGCTTATGACTCCCCTACTCTATTTATACCTGTACGCTTGTCACTAGTTTCCACATTGTCATAAACTAAAGATTCATATATATACTTCCAGTAAAATTAGTTGGGTCCGATTCTAATAATCATTATTTTTCCTAGCACGGGTTTCCTTTAAGTATGAAAAGGAATAATGCTATGGCCTACAGACGTGGATACAGAACGATAGAAATCATTCGTAATACTACGTCACCATTCCTCTGTAACTTAGCGTAATGTTATACTGTAACACATGGCTCAAAGTAGACACTAAAATGTCTTACACTTTCAAAAAAACAAAAAAGGATTACCAAATTTGACAGTAATTGTCAACAAAGCAATACGCACTGTATTACATAAAAAACGCGCACGTGTGTGTGTGTGTGTGTGTACTTATGTACGCACGTAAGAACTTATACTTCTTTGACGTAACAAGATAAAAATCTTTCTAAAAATTTTGTCCTTCGCGTTATCCTATGTTTATAGAGAAAACGACACTAATAATAGAAAAAAAGGTATTTAATACGTTGAAAGAAAGTTTTATTATAACGCATTATCTAGTTATATAAATTTTATATAAATATCATAAAACTTTTTTGGAAAATCTAAAATGTTGACTAGCTAATTTCATGGTGTGGGTTTTTCATGATGGTGTGCCCGCGCATCGTAAAAATTAATCTCATCATTTTTTCCTAACGCACCAAAGGAAGTATAACTTCAAAAACAATAATCGAAATCAGATCACGGGGTAAAAAGATATCGGGGAACAGACATAAAAAACAAATACCGACGAATTGCGAACATTGTTTTTTTTGGTAGACGGTTAAAAAGCTAATCGTTTGCATTATACTTAGTGCTACAAAGCATTTGCATAATTTGTTCAGTTTTCTGAAACATTTTGTCACAAAAATAGATGACCAACTTTCCCCTGTTTAGCTTAACCCTTTTCTTCAGCGACTTCCGCATAACCAACGCTCTAGTTAGCGCTGAAGAGAACAAAACAAAAAGCATTCTATTAGCAGTTTCATAATGCTTAAAACAATGTCCACAGAGTGGAAGTGCGTGCGACCGGGATCAAAGTGAATGAGTGAACGGGTGGAAGTGACCGGGTGAATGATTCGCACGGCTCGCCGCTCGCCTCGGACGCTCCGATTCTCGATTTGTTTACGCCTCGCGATTTTTTGTTACATTCTGTTTATTTTAGTGTTTTTTGTTACGCAACTGGCTTTTGCCTTTTATTAATACGACGGAAAATGTTTACAAAAATTAGTTATCGCTTAATCTTAAGGGTCTATTAATTATCGTGAGAAAACAGTAGAACAATAGGTCGATGATAAACGGTTGCTATATGCAATACGAGGTTCAAATCTTTGAAATATATCTCTCAATTTCTATTGGAAGTTTTTATATGTATTCGATTTTTTTATCCTGTAAGTGAATTTTTATTTCTTGTGAGAAACTCATTATTAAATGTAATTCTAGATATCGCCGTCTTTTAACAGTCACAGAAATCATATTCACGAAATTTACATGCCTGACATTTGCTCATCAAGTACCCAAAGATCTGCAAGTCTACAAATCCGCACTTAGCATGCAGAACTGTTACCTAACTTTCCCATTCTGAGATAGACTTCGCCCTCGTAATTTATAGATACAACATAAATACTATATTTTAATTTAGAATACAAACTATAATCGAACCTATTACGCCGTCACTGAGTTAAAAGGTATGACAATTTGCTATATATTTGTAAGATTCATCATCAACTCTATTGTCTCACTGCTGGGCACAGGTCTCCTCTCAGAATTAGAATAATTAGGCCGTAGTCCACCACGCAGGCTAAGTGCGAGTTGGTAGACTTCACACCACACACCTTCGAGAACTTTACGGAGAACTCTCAGGTACGCAGATTTCCTCACGATGTTTTCCTCCACCACTGTAGCAAGCAAGTGATAATTAATTTCTAATACATACATTACTTCGAAAAATCAGGTGCGTGCCAGAGATTCGAACCCGGGACTTCCCGAACGCGACACCGGAATTTTACCACAACGTAATCGTCATTTGTAAGATTCAAAGTTACATATTTTCTGTAAACAAACAAGAAAACACGCGTAAATATCGTTACTTGTTAACTCTAGAGCAAAAATAGATCTACAACATAATCACCATTAGTCACGCCTGTAATATAATTAGCTGCTAGGTAGACCGGTCTAATTCAGAGGATGAACTGATTATCTGTACTGCCAAGCGTGTGAATGGGGCTTATTTTAGATCGCTGTCAGGATAAGGCCGGGTACACACGAGATGCACCTGTATTATATAAGAGCGCGCGTACGATAAATCCTAATTTTATCCATATTCAGGTGGTAGAATATGCCTAGTTGAACTGGGAAGTAACACAAATATACTTGAGTTCATTTTTTTTTATATATTTCAACCTTGCAATAAGGCAGACGGGTCACCTAATACGAATTGATCACCGTCGCCTATGGACATTTGCAACACGAGAAGAGTCGCCAATGCATCGCCAGCCTTGCAGGAGAGTTCCTTTTACACCTCTTTTGAAGGCATGTCATAGGGCTCAGAAAAACCTAAAAAAAAAAATTTTACTGTGTCTAGAATTTTGTTGGCTGTATCTATATATTAATAGATGAGGACAAACCTTTGTACCTACTGCTCATTAAGCACGTGCGCGCACGGAGGAGTGAGATTTGGCATGATTAAGGTTCATATAGAGAAGTCAAGAAAACTAACATTCTTTTATATTATTTATTACATATAGCTTAAATTGAATAATAGAATATTTATATTGACATTACAATAAATTGTCTTAAATGTGTATATGACAAACATATAAGTAATTTATGTATTACTCATTCCTTTGTTGATACGGTCGAATTTCGACCACTGGGCGACCACTAGTATTTATAGAAAGGTAAACAGGAATGAGATCATGTTGAATGAAATTGTACGTGGCCACCGACTACTTGCGACCAGAGAATTGGCACCGATCGCTACACGGAAAAACTAAAGTAATTAGTAAAACACGGAACAGTACACGGCAGCATGATTAATTCACTACACTGCATATCTACAACATATATATATATATTGATAGGTTTTAACATAAAAATGGTAACAACAATGCCGTCGCATAGTAATGCAAGTCATTTACTTCCATAACAAAACACAACAGACCTAAAATAGAACTAGAATTGAACGCAGAATTCCATCTGACATTAAGATACCGTATAAGCGAGAAGATTGAAATTGTAAGCTGAAAATTAAAGTATTAATATTTTGGAACATTTTTTTTAAAAATAGTTTTGCGTATACTGGAGCGGAGCGGGTATTGATTTGACAATATATCTATATTTTATTTCAGATTTGTTACATTCGTGTGAATCTACTATTTATTTATCACCTAGTTTGCAAACTATTTCTCTTTGGCGCAAATCCGTTCGGCCGACGATGTTGGGTATCGAGGAGCAGTTGCGCTGTGCCGTAAAGCCGAGTGGCGGCCATTAGCGCGCGCGCTAATTACGGATCAACTGGCCAAATCCATGCCGCCGCTCAACACGGCCGCCGAGCGACGCTAACAATGTCGTTAGCCACGCTCTTTGGCTAAAGGATCAAATAACAAACCTTTGAAACATAAAAATTATATTGAAATATATTTTTATAACGATGACAGTGAGGCCAGAAATAATTTTGCAGGCTCAAAATTAGTTCAATTTATTTTGAGCCCAAGGAATGAATGAACATAGAAATGTGGAAATGAGAGATTCCTTACCACAATAGGTTCCGGAAATAAGCGTAATATTGAGCTCTAGCTAGAGACGGATTTGAAAGGAGTGTAGAAGCGACGAGCGCGTCTTCGGGTAATTGGAAATAGTCCTATATTTGTGTATTCGTATCAAAGTACCAATTTGAATACTTATGTGAGCTAATGACGTCGAATATTTTTCCGGAGATTTCTATCCTGAAACAATCCATGCGTTAAAGAGGAAATGTGAGGTTGTCGATTCAATTACATACGAGACGACCATTTAGTCCTCAGGAGTAGTAAGGCAACGCATCTGTTTTAAAATTGACTTCAGATGAAATCTGGTTCTATAGTTTTGTGGAGTTGGTTACAGATGTCAACGAGCGGCAGCGATCGCTTACCATCAGATGGACTGAATGCTCGTTTGCTACTTCAGTTTTGTAGTGAAAAAAATTGCCAACAAAAAGGTTCTTGACAAACCGACGGAGAGAT
>DWKN01000110.1:0-10445 GCA_018249455.1 Bungalotis erythus | reverse complement strand
CCGTCTGCTAGACGAGCCATTTCGAGAAAGCTTTGATGTTTTTATATCTTCACCTGTTATTAATAGAAATCTGTTTCATGTAGGTCACTTTAACTCATAAGTACTTTTTGTGCAGTGCTTCTAAAATATAATTATGATACTGAGTTTCCCATAAACGATTTCTCTTGTGTAAACAATCATTTTATCCTATTAATAACAGGTGAAGATATAAAAACATCAAAGCTTTCTCGCAATGGCTCGTCTAGCAGACGGTCTGATGTAACCGAAGATCTCTCTGAAACATCAACCAACAATGAAGAGGACAACATCTTCGAGGAACTGTTTAGTTCTGTAAGTGAATATAATTTAAAATACAACTCATCACCTATTTCACAATTTTAGAGGTAAACATGTTGCTATGGTTTTTGACTAAGGTTTATTTAGGTTTTGCTGATTCCTTGCATAGAATATAAATTTTTAACACTTTTACTATAATGTTCTCTAAGACAAAAGGAGACCGAGATTTAGTTTATGTTAAAATTAAAATTGGAAATATAAATTTTTGTATACTGGATTTATAGAATCCTAGAAGGTACAGAGAGGGTATTTTTTTCGTTTTCCTGGATATATGTATATGTACCTATACTTGTTTGTGTATACCTAAATATCAGCACAACTTAATGATGCATTCGGAAACCTCTAGGTTACTGTTACAACTCATTTAATATACAGCCATTTTGGGTTGTTTCGCTAGCGAATTCGACTTATTTTAATTAAGATTAGTTTATATATTCAGGATAAGTGTATTTAGGGATATGTTAGATCATGAAACACATAAATTTGTAAAGAGTTGAAGGTGTAGGTAAACAACCTTGCACCCATTTGTAAATTTGAAGGCATACATCCATAAAATATGAGGTCTAGAAATCAGTATTCTCTGAGCGCTATGACATGGGGTTCTTGAAAAAAGGCGCCTTTTTGCATCTTCTCTCTTCTAGGCCGGGGATGCATTGGCGACTCTTCTGGGGTTGCAAAGGCCCATAGGCGACGGTGACCACTTCCCATCAGGTGGACCATCTGCTTTATCGCAAGGTTGAAACATATAAAACAAAAAAGGAGAATGCATTCAATACATGATGTGCATTGTTAACAACATAACGTAACCACTATAAATTAGTCCATTTACGACCTTAACATTTAGGCATTTTGTTGTACTCAATTTCCATTACCCATATTGAGTATAACTAAGATTGCCAGACATAAGCTTACCATTTTCTGGACATTTCTTTCTTCATCTCATAATCAGTGTTCAGGAAACAACGAATGGAATTAGAGTTCAAGTAAGAACTTCAACTATGACCATGCTGCTGATTAGACGAACAATAAAAAATGATTAGAATTTAAAACTAGACTTAGAACAAAATTTAAACGTTTCTCACAGGCTTGCGTAAAATAAAATTCATCATCAATAAATCCTAATAAACCTTTTTTTTAAATATGTATAGCAAGATTTTGACATTTCATGAAAAAAAAAAATATTCGCCATTTTCGGAACAGTGAAGTGTAATTACTGGAAAATAGGTCCAGATAAAAAATCCTTGACTTTCGAACTCCGAAGAAATGTACAATACTATTTTATAGTCACAGTAATAAGCAAAAGCATTCAAGTTAATTCACAATGAAGTTAGTTCACAATTTTAACGCGACGTCATTATATTACAGGTAATGACGGCAAGCTTAGACGGCCGTCTGCTGTACCGACCATTTCAGTTTCTGCCCTCAAAGCGCCGCTATCCAGAGTATTTCAATGTTATCGACTCGCCCATAGATTTGAAAACTATCGCGCAGAAGATACAAGGCGGAGAATATTCGAATCTCAATGAAATGGAGGCTGATCTGTTGTTAATGGTCAGGAATGCATGCAATTTCAACGAGCCAGGTAGTCAGATTTATAAAAGTGCCAAGGCTTTGAAGAAAGTGAGTACAATATTGTTTAAAATCAAATTTGTTAAAATAAAATATATTGCTTACAAAACTATCACAATCACAGACAATTAAAGAAAAAATAGCATAAGTTTCCTTTTAAAACTGGCCCGTCCGGTACAATTACGAACAGATACAAATATCCATTTAGAAAATATACATATTAAATCTATAATCAATCTGATCCACCATTAACATCAAGTTGAACAAGTAATTAACAGGTGGATCAGTGAAACTGATTAGTGGATTGTTAGAAATTCAGATCAATACTAGATTGTGTGTACTCATACCACATAAAAACCACTAAATGAATCACAATGTGCTTATAAAGTCACAGTATGATTTAAACACTCCAGTTAGGTTACAGTTGGGCAGGCCAGATATAACTTGACTTTATATTAGTAAGGCTCTACCATGCATTGACAGGTCAATTAGAATTTTTAGTATTCTGTATGTATTTTAATTCTTCTAACACATTTACAAAAATATAAACACTAGTCCGGTGTTCACCCTTTAATTTTGGCTAGGTACAGCAAATAGCATTTGGTAATGGCTCTCAGGTATTACTTAGTAATTTTCTTGGGTGCCAATGGTCTTTAAACTAAAAAACAATATAGTTACTACGTAACAGATAAATCGCTGCCTAGGCTGGGAAGAAGTAATTAGCATACACAAAACTTAAAGCGAAAAAGGGCTTGCGTAAATGAGATGTCAATGTTTTAGCCACTTCCACACTGAAGCAAACATTCTTGTGGTTCTTATTAATAATTGGGATATTCTGGAATTGTTACTTTTGGCTCTTCCGTTTCAAAAGGTTGCTGACCCCTGGCCTACGTCATTGACATACGATTTCCTTGTCCACAGGTAATCCAAGTGCGCAAGCAAGAGATCGACCAACACGGCCGCGGGCCTGCTAAGACCTCCGAGCGTATACGCAGCAAGCGCACGTCGCGCGTGGGCCCCGTGCCCTCGAGCCGCGCCCTCGCCATAATGGAGCCCCCGGGATCTGATCCGGAACCTGAAGTAAAGGTAGGGGTCATTTGAAACTTTGGGAGAACTACATGTAAGAATCATTGAAAAAACTAACTAAGTTAAGAACCTCCTCCGTTTTTGAAGTCGGTTAATAAAATTTAGATGGTGGCCGAATACATGCTAGTCGAGTTGTAGAGTCAGTGCCAGTTATAGCATAGTGAGTGGGTATCACAAAAATTTTAATAAGACTATTTTAGCCCTTAGGAGTACCAACGCATCTATGATCGACTTCAGGTAACCATCCTGTTCTATATGGAGTTAGTTAAACATTATTTCATATTAACCGGAAATGATGATAGCGATATTTTAAATGTTGAGTATTTATTACGAATTACAGCATTCAGAAGATAGCGGAGACAGTGATGAAGATAAGGGAGATAATGAAGACTCACCGCAATGGAAACTTCTGGAAACTGTCAAAAATCACTTAGGTCCTAATGGTAAGTCAAATTGTTTACTTGTATTGTGTTTATGAATAAGGTATTTGCATAGAATGTATACGCATGAATGTGCGCGTACCAGTGTGCATTCTTGTGTGGGTGCGTACGTGCGGGCCTGCTTGAATGCTTGTATGCGTGCATGCGTGCATGTGTCTGTGCGTGTGTGAAAGTATATAGTTAAATTTCATGTTGTAACACTTTGTTGTGATGTAAATAAACTATGATTTTCTTTAACCAACAGGTACACCAATGGCAGATCCATTCTGGAAGCTCCCATCGCGCAGAGAATACCCGGATTACTACAAAGAGATCAAAAATCCCGTGTCGTTGAACCAAATCAAGAATAAGATAAGGCGAGGCAACTACGGCACCCTCTCTGAGGTGGCCGGAGATATGAACATCATGTTCGAGAACGCGAAGCAGTACAACGTGCCCACTTCCCGGCTCTACAGAGACTCTGTCAAGTTGCAAAGGTCAGTACAGTCTAACCAAGTTATCCCACATAAAATTCAGGGCTAAACATATCATGAAAATGAAAGTATCGAAGTAGCTGGCACTTTCGCCCAGTTTTTAAACCTGTCCTCTAATTGAATGTTTTCGAGATAGAGTGAGTATTTTTATCAGCTACTGCCTGAAATGTCATCCTTGTAAAATTTTTGCGCGAATCAATAAATAATATGAATAGACAAACAGAAAAAAAACGAGGTTATATTTGTTATTGTATGTTTATTGTATGTATGTATAAATATGAACTGAGAAAATTACAGATATATTGAAGTAAGTTTGTTTCCTTTATTTGTATAAATTTATTAATGCCCCAAATTATTTTATTTTGCTTATTAATTTTATTCAATTATCCATTCTATTTGTGAAGGTTAATGCAACAACGCGTTCAAGAACTCTTGGACATTGTCCAAAGCTCGTCGAGCGACGACGAAAGCTTGTCCTCCGTGAAGAACCAAGCTCAAATCAACACAACTACGCCACGACCACGAGGTAGCCATTTATTTATTTTGAGAAATGTTTTTGTTTTTATATTTTAATTAAAACTACATTTTCGTCTGCAAAGCTTTTGCATACAAGTAAAAATCGATATTACTATTTTAATTGACCTCCCGACAGCGCTTACTATAGAGAAATCAAGCTGACTTTAAAATTCTACTGGAACAATCTTGCTCAAGCATATAACAAAATTAACGTCTGATTATGCAGTTGACTATGCCTTTAAAATGTAAAAATACCTGTAAGTTTGCGTGAATCGCATACCAATAGATTTTTTTATTTATGTTCTTTTCTATTCAGGTTTCACTAAATAGTCTATATCGGTCAGTTTTTCAAAAATATCTACAGAATGTACAGACACAATTGTTTTACAATTTTATATTACACAGATTTGCTTGGCTTAGTCTTAATTTTTCCTAATAATATGATCCAGTGTTAGTCTGTTAAATAGTGGCTATCTGATTCAATGCCCAGCCATAGTGAGTTAATGATATCTGATTAAATGCTATCGAAAAATCAAACTCATATGGTTTCTTTCAGGTCGTCCTCGTTTGAACCCAGCCCCAGTATCATCCCCCACACCCGCCGCCTCCCCAACCATCCCCAAATCCAATCTCCCCTTTAAGAAGAAACTCCACTATATTTCAAAACAGTTGGTAGAGTTTACCTGCTCGGACGGCAGGCAACCCATGTTACTATTCATGGAGAAACCCAGCAAAAAACTGTACCCGGAATATTACAATGTGATCGATAGACCCATTGACATGATCACTATTGAGGCCAATATAAAGGTTAGTTGTTTATTGCACATTAAAAAAATGCAACTTAAATATAATTGTGTTCACATGGCAAAGATTCACTGTTTATTAATTTCTTCCTTGAAAGTTGTAGTATTATACTTGATTCAAGTGCGGTGCCACATTCAGTTGGCATAGCACAATAGCTTGACACGTATCTAATTCTGATTACAACACTACCGCCATAGCTAATTCTGCTTACAACACTACCGCTATAGTTAATTCTGCTTACAACACTACTGCCACAGTTAATTCTGCTTACAACACTACCGCCATAGCTAATTCTGCTTACAACACTACCGCCAACCTATTACTGATTAAAACATTATCGCCATATTTATGCTTATACCTCCACTGCCATACCCACACCCATTGTGGAAACGCGGACCGTAATATTTTTGTATTTTAAAATCGCGTTTCATTTACAGAACGACCGCTACAGCAGCGTAGAAGAGATGGTATCCGACTTCCGCCTGATGTTCTCCAACTGTCGCCAATTCAACGAAGAAGGCTCCATGATTTACGAGGACGCGAACATATTAGAACGGGTGTTGAACGAGAAACTGAAAGAAGTTAATGCTACTTACGAGAGGAAGACTCCGGTAAAGGCGATTAAAGTAACGAAAAGCAGAACGTTGACACCGTTCGAACAGAAGTTGAGGACATTGTATGATGCTATCAGGGATTATAGAGACCCTAAAGGTTTGTTTTCTTAATCCCTTTTGACCCTGTTATCGTGACAAGTATATAAAAATGAAGATCTAAATATAAAATGAAAATTTATGACTTACTAATGCTTAATGTATAAAATTATTTTATTTCCTAATGTAAAAATTGCTGAACATTTTTTGACAGTTTCTATACCTCTCACGAAAACGTTACGTAGTTTGTCATTAAAAATTGCTATGTACTTTGTGTTTTTTAAAACTACACAGTTTGTAATTAAACTAACTAGCACTCTAGTAGTAATTTATCTTCCAGCAAACCGACAGCTAGCCTTAATCTTCATGAAGCTACCAAACAAAACCGAGTACCCAGACTACTACGAGTTGATCAAGAATCCAATAGATATGGAGAAAATAGCTCACAAGTTGAAGAACAGCGGATACACGTCTGTGAGCGAGCTGGCTTCCGATTTCATACTGATGTTCAATAACGCTTGCAAGTACAACGAGCCCGACTCGCAAATATACAAGGACGCGCTCATTCTGCACAGGGTCTGCTTGCAGACTAAACAGCTTCTTATGTGAGTAGTACATCATTGTGCACCCATGTTATATAATAATATGATAAATATTAAGATAGTACCATAATTTTTCATCAGTCTAACAATAATTGGCGTAGTAAGTACAATACTGTTATCATACTATTCACAAGCCATTACTGTCCCACAGTTGGGCACAGGTCTCCGCTCATTACGAGAGGAGTTAGGACATAGTCTACCACGCTAGCCAAGTGCAGTCTGGTAGACTTTACACACCTTTGAGAATTTTATAGAGAATTCTCAGGTTACGCAGGTGTCCTCACGATGTTTTTCTTCACCGTTAAAGCAAGCTATAATTAATTTCTAAGGCGCACATGACTTCGGAAAATCAAAGGAGCGTGCCCGGAATTAGAACACCAGACCTCGCGAACGAGGAACGGGGATCTTAATACTTTGTTATCAGACGACCCGCGTGGCGCGGTGGTCACCACACCGGTTCGCCACACAGAGGGTCCCGGGTTCGATCTCGGTCAACCAGACTTCTAAATGATGAATTTAGATTTCTGTTCTGGGGCTGGGTGTTTGTGTACTTGTCTTTGTGTGTGTCCATGGTGCCCACAACACATGGAATCCTAGTGTGTATGATTGTGAAAACCTTATCACTAGGCTTGGTGCTTTAATCTGCTGCTGTAATCCTTACTGACAAATAAATAATAGAATTGAGTATGTAACAACACTTAAAACCGCTTAAAACAGATTTTTTTGCTCATCTTTCTGTTATAAACGGGGATAGTTAGCTACGAGTCGCGACCAACATATTTGTATTGCAGGGAAGACGAGGACGCCGTGCCGGACGTGCCGGCCGCGGTGCAGGAATTGCTGCTCAATCTGTTCACCACAGTTTACAACCACCAAGACGAGGAGGGCAGGTAAATTGCGAAACGGAGAGATATTTATTGCGATTTTTCTGATTACAGTTTTTTTATTTTTTATAGTTCTAATGCTTGGTGGGATTCACGCTGTTTAGATTCACAGTACGGAACATTTGAGCGATTGACCGCCTGGCGTCGGACCGCTTCCGCGGGGACTGGGTGTGGGCGTGGGCGGGGTGGGTCAGGAGGCCTCCGACTACCAGGAGGCCGACGACGGTTGAGTCGAGTGCGACGGATGACTGATGTCCTTTGCCACCAACTAAATATTGGGATTAGCGAATTTATTCAGACTTTCCCGTCATTTTACAATATTTTAAATAATATTTTAATATCACAGCAAAAATATTAATAAACCGGGGGGGTAATTATCAACCGAGAAGAAGCCCGGGTAAAGAGGGTACCCTCGAGACCCGCAAATTCTCTACCCACCCACCTCCCTATGAGTCGATAACGCTGTAGGAGGATAGAAGTCTCTGTCATGTTGTGTCAACATTTGTAGTTTATTTCAGGTTGTTTTCCTGCGTAGCTAAAGCCATTATTGATGCTGAAAAGTTCGTTTCTCAGATTTGATTCCACATTCCCATAAGCCGTCTTTCATACCATTATTAGGCATTCATCCCTTACACCTTTCATACATTTATAGTTGTAATACTATTTCAAATATGTTTTAGATGTTACTCTGACAGTATGGCGGAATTGCCAGAACATGACGAGGCGTCCAACGGGGAGAAAGTGCGTGCGATATCATTGGATTTGGTCAAAAGGAGACTGGATAAAGGGCTGTACAAACGGCTCGACCACTTTCAGCAAGACATGTTCGCTGTGTTTGAACGGTAATATTATAGAAGAGAAAAATATAGACTTCTTTCTTTAATTTCTTCTATAGTTTCTTTACATGAAGTAATTTTTTATATGAATAAATCCATAAACCTATTGAGGGAGTGCGTGCTGATTGGCAGGACAATCGGGCAAATGAAACAAATCTTATTCATAGCTATAGTTTTACATACAATCTGTTTGATTGTTTGATTCAGTATGGGGGCATCTATAAATTACGTGACCGACTAAGGGGGGAGCGAGACAACGAAGTGTGACATCGTTTATAGTAAGGAACAAAGTGTTTTTACAAATGTATGTCAAGGAGAGGGAAGAGTGATCAGAAAGTGATAAAATGTGTTTGACTTAATTAATGATTGGTGCCTAAAGGGTGTAATATGAAATGAGGATGATAAGGAGGGGGAGAGTGGTCAGAAAATTATGAAATGTGTGTGACTCAATTTATGAATGTCCCTAAAGAGTGTAATGTAAAATGACGACAAATAAATAATTTTTGTATCTAGCTTTTACATTACAGATAATGAACGAGAGGCCCCCATTTGGGTTTACATTTTTTATTGAGGCTAGTCATACATGTAATTTTTTCAGGGCACGTCGCCTCTCCCGTACGGACAGTCAGATCTTCGAAGACTCCGTGGAGCTGCAGTCGTACTTCATCGAACAACGGGACGTGCTTTGCAGAAACGTGCTGCAGTCGCCCGCCATGTCCTTCACTCGGGAGACGATCGCTACCAGCGTAGAGCTGGTCAAACAGTGCAAGCTCCTCTTGGAGAACGATGATGAAGATGAGACCAGGTAATTTATTCTGTATGAATTGTATACAGTAAAATTATTAATCATAATAAAACTATATGATATTTTGTTTGAATGGTGGTAAATTATTGCTGTATGGTTGTGTGAAGAGCAGCCCATTAACAGGGGTTGATGTATTTTTTTGCAAGGCGCGATAAGACAGACTGACGCGTTCTTAAGTCTTCAGATTAAATAATTCTTTAACTGTCCTTACATTCTTTCTCCTCTTCTTTTCTCCCATTTCCTCTGTCAGCCCTCCCCTTTACCCTTTTCTTCTCTCTCTCTCTTTTATTTTGTCCTTTTTCTTTTCTCTCCCCCCCATCTCTCTCTTCTCTCGCCCTTCCTCTTTCTCTCGTTATCCCTTTCCCTCCATTTGCTTCCCTGTTCCCTTTCCCACCCTCTCTCCCTTCTTTCTCATCTCTCTCTCTTTCCCCGATTCCCTCGCTCCTTCGCGCCTCTTCGGCTCTCTTGCTTACGTCATAACGACGAAGACACGCGGGCGCAGGTCGAGCACGGAGGAGTCGATGGGCAGCGGCGCGCCGCCGCCGACGCAGTACCGCAAGGGCGACTTCGTGTACGTGGCGGCGGAGCGCGCGCACAAGGAGCACAAGGAGCCCGCCGTGCTGCAGGTGGAGCGCGTGTGGACCAACGCCGACGGCGTGCCCATGCTCTACGCTAATGTCTACTACAGGTAACGAACGAACAATGTTACTCACCTTTAGCGTTCCGTACCCCGAGCGTGCCGACGAGACCACGTTACTAAGGCTCGGCTTTCTGTCCGTATATCCGTCACAGGGCTGTAACTCTTGAACTAATTGGTAGAGAGTGTCACTAGACACTTCAAACTTTTATGTACTGTATATTTAGTGTAGTGTAAATTAAAGTTGCCATAACAACAAAAGTTAAATTAAGCTCAGATTCAACACAGGAAAAACTTTTCGCCACTTTCGCTCGATCTTAATAAAAATGTGTACTGTTAAATATTGCACGATGGCACGAAATCCTACGTGTACGAGTTTGACTCGCACTTGACCAATTATTATTTATTATATATTTTAATATTTGCTTAACATGTATAAGACAGGGAAAAATATAAAATTTCACAAATCTAAATGAATTAAATATCCATGTTATAGTGAATTAAAAATGATGATTAACTGTACTGAAACAAATTTTGACTGTCACCTCTAACTTGCAGGCCATACGAAACATTTCATATTCGTACGCGCAAGTTCCTCCAACAAGAGGTTTTCAAGACCGAAATACATCGCACCGTGCCGTTGGACCAAGTCATCGGACGCTGTTATGTGATGAACGTTAAGGAATACTTCAAGTACAGACCTGAAGGTGGGTGAAGAGATAACCAAACGTTTCATTATTAATATAAATTAAATTTCTACATTATACGCCATTTTCATCATTCAGTTACAAATTAGTAGTTAACCTA
>DWKN01000109.1:0-10450 GCA_018249455.1 Bungalotis erythus | reverse complement strand
AATAATTTCTATATTCCTCAAAACCAATTATATATTTTTGAATTTCTTGTGCGTTGAAGATAGCCTATCTAATCTATTTCAAATATTTTTTCTTACGCCCTTGAATTCAACTTTAAGTAGGAAGCAAATATGTATATTTATCTTACTCGTACACAAAGAACTTAAGACGGAAGGGGCCACCCGCATAGAGAGAAACCACACGATTGTAGTCGCCGCACAGTGTGAAAGGCCTGCAAGAATCTGATAAATCTCCTAACACAACCAACCTGTTAAGCTGTCAATGCAGTTTTTAGGTATTTAAATTTGAATTATAAATGCAATTTTCAGGTTATTTTATCTAATGGTGCTTGTGAAGGGACACACTATACATAAAAGTATTGACAACGATTGCAAATTTGATGATATTATCGACAATCTTAACAGCATACAGGATACAACTGGGTTCAAAGCTAAACGTGGCAAATTTCATCATAAATATAAAAGAGACGGTAACCTCGTAAGAGCAGATGGAACTAGAGGACTTAAAGAGGTACAAGATTTTATTGAATTCATTAGTACTACGCCCAAGAGTCAGCCACACAAGACGGACAAGCAAAATACAAAAGTGACACACACTCCTAGAAATGAAAAGGAGAAAACAAAGCCCCACCATTTTTGGAAAAAGTTCCATCACAAAAATAAAAGTCAAGGTAAAAATAAAGACAAGAAGACTGGGTCTAAAAGAGGTAGAAATAAAAAAATGGAGCTTAGACATAGAAAGACGACTCTCCTGAGTACAGATGGTAATGCAGATGGTAATGAAGTTGAGGAACAAAATGATAAACTAACCCTTCAAGTTGTAAATCCAATCAATGAAATAGATAGCCATTATCTCCAACTAGAAAGGACGAAAAAGGAAATAGCAATTGAAAGTCAAATAGAAGTATATCCTGCAAGTATTAACAATGAAAGAAGTTCGAAAGATACAGGTAAAAAAACGGAACATGAAAGACCTGAACAAAATAAACAGTTAAACAGAATAAATAACAATTTTTCTTCCATCAGAACGCCTGTGATAGTCCGCAATAACTTGACAACAGCTTTATCACAACTGACAAACAAAGTTACTGAATTGAAACAATTATATGGACTCGAACATAAAACTACGCAGTCACCCTTTTTAGAATTACTGTCGGAAATAGACTCTGATGACTACCAAACTACACTTATAGAGTTATTTACGACAAAAAACACTAACACCAAAACAACAACAGCCACTAACCATGATTATTTTGAAAGTTCAGGAATAGCTCAAATTGAAGCTTTACTAAGCGAGATAAAACAGAAAGAAGTAGAATTTATTACAATGCAAAGCCCATTTATTACAAATCTTATATCAAATGCAGTGACGGAGGCAACGTTTTACGTAGATACTGTTCTGTACGGCTCGAAAACGTTGAATCCTATTTACGATAGTAATTCTAATAGGAAGAGAACTCCCGAAGTTAACACTGATATAGTAAATGATAAAACAATTGGTCCTGATTACACTCACGCAGTCGCAGCTAGATCTATTAAAGAAGACAGCATTATAATAGCACAAGGCATTGAAGATAAGCTTCAAGGTGAATTAAAAAAGATATACAAGAAAGTGAAATGCAAACTGTCTCATGATTTTCAAAAAGAAGTGAATCAAGCGAAAAGTACCGTTACTGACTACATTAAAAAGAAGACAAATAAAGCGGTAAAAAAGGCGACCACTAAGGTTATGACAACATTACCAGAACCTTCGGCAGCATCTACAGAAACAAGGAAAATTCGCCACCAAACCACTTTTCGGAATTACAAACTGAAGCAAGAAAATGCTCATGAGACAACCACGTTGCGCACAATTCCCGTTCTTGGGGACGATTATGCTATGCTTTCATTATATGAGCAATTATTAGCTAAATCAAATGAAGATAGTATATGGAAAATGCTAGCAACACAAAGTATGCCATCACAGCGACATGTACCACACAATGAAAGATTATCTAAACGCAATTTTGAAACTCTAGCGGATTTGGGCTTGAAAGAAAACGTAGAGAATATTTATAATGACGGAGAAATAATGCCTGATGAATATTCTGACACTGGTCAAGACACAGAGGCAAAAAATTCTAACGAAGAAAGTTATTTTACTGACGTTACTACAGAAGACACGAGTTACGAAGGTCTAAGCAATAAAATATCTTACAACGATTATGTAAATGGTTATAGGTACTATTTGAATTTTCAAAATAAGAAAGATCAGGATGATGAAAAATATTCAAATTTAGTACGATACCAAGCTCATAAACACCACAAAGTAGATGATATAGGGAAATATATTCTAGAAAAAATCCCTACCATACAGTCTACGAAGAAGAGACGAAGATTCGTTGATTCGGGCACGTTAGAAGATCAAGAGATATCGACAAAGTCAGAAGATTCTTGGTTTAAGAAGCATTTCTTTGTCTTCATAGATAAGGAACCACCGAAGAAATTCCACTCATCTGAAACCGTATCACTTAAGCCTCAAACACTGATGACTACAAACACAATTAATTTTATTACTACGGCTAAACAGAAAAAGAACAATAAAAAAGCTCGGACCACTCCCTCTCATAAAATAACCGAAGACAAGAAGAATATATCTAACGAAAATATTAAACAAAAAAATGAAGCTACAGACTCACTTATGAATTACGTTGATGAAAATTCTGAAGAAAATTATAATATTTTAGAAAATACCGATAGATTCAAAAGAACACTAAGGGGTAACATTAATTTTAGAGATCTCCAGTTCACAAATAATCCAATGAAACATGAACAAACTAGAACTGTCTTTACTAATAAAGACACGCTCTCGAAATCAGCAGTTACTAATAAGAAATGTGGCTATGTAGACATTAATATGGTTCATAAGCCAACAGCAATAGTAAAACTACATGATTCTAAAAAGAAAAACCACAGAATCAAAAGTTTACTACAAAAGCTGCACCTACGTAAGAAGAGTAAACCGAAAGTAGAAAAACGTGAACAAAGAATAGTAAGGTTTAATCCTGTTAAGAAGATAAAGGACAACATCCACGATTGTCGATTATGATTATATAACATCCCAGATGTCTCAAAATTCGCCACCCATAAAACAACTTCATCCAAATATACAAGACATGGTTCACCAAATACCGAATATAACTGAGGAAAGATCATACAATCTTGGGAAATATGATGAAAAATATATGAAGGACATTACTAAGGAAGAGGGTATTGGTGATAATGTCCATTCTAATAAACTAGAAGACCAGGCCGGGGGCTTCTCCTACGTCTTCGGTGAGTAAAAGATTTTAGTAACCCTCGTAGAATCGCTTCATAGTATAGAATAAACTAAGGGATTTAATCCAGAGAACTTATAAGAGCTAATAACGTACTGCGACATAACCATACACAGACAAAAGCGGTGGCTACGACAAACACCGGGAGGCCCATGTTCTTATATAGGCTTATAAAAGCTGTTAGATGGGAACCATACGTTTAACACGCAGTTTAAGCGCAGCTCTGTACAGATATCCTTCAGTCTCACGTTTCAAATTACTTGTAGGCCTTCGAAGAAACTTAGAAACTGTTAGAAAAATGGTGCGATGGACAGCAACTTGTGAACATTTGGTTGCAGTCACCGTTCAACGTGCTCGATGTAGCTTAGACTGATATCGTTTTTGATAAGTTGCTACTACAAAACAATGAGCGCTTCAAACATTCTTTACTTACAGATAATCGTAAAAACACATTTTGTAAGCAACCATCGAAAACAAGTTATACAATACAAAGTATTCGAGGAAAAACAAATAAAAATAACAAAAATCACTTTAAAGCTGATAATATATTCAGTGTCAATGTACAAAACGTCAATCCTATCCCAGATACAACTAGATACAACTCAATATATTTTAATAAAGTATCAACCGACGTCGGGGATATTAAAGGCGAATTAGACAAAATCCAAATAGTATTAACAACTAAGGACCAAATTAGTAAACAAACTTCATTACCAATAATTAACACCTCCTGTAACAGGTATAGAAACCTAAACGAGATCCAAGAAACCCCAGAAGGCATACCTAAAGAATTATCAGTAAGAACTAAACTAACGAGGTTAGCTAAGTATCCAATAAGATCTCATAAGAAAACTAAATATGTGTCTTCTATACAAAGACCTCAAGTATATGAATTTGTGGATAACGATCGCTATCTGACAGTAAGTCACAGTCCAGCAGAAACTGTGTTACTGAAACCTCCACTGATGGATCTGAAGAAAGATTTTATTAGATCAGATAAAACTACGAATAGCGATTCAGTGTCTACTGATGATAATGACAAGGAGAATAATGATGACGAAATGGAAATGATTAAACTCAAATCAATTCCTGATTACTTCAATGATCTTATTCTTTGGCATTATGACATACTTAATGAAAACGTATCGCCAATTTTAAATCAAATGTTTAAGCAAGAACGTGTTGATATGAAAGATGAAGACAAAAACCAACAGAAACACAGAGTTGTAAACGATATTGACAATAAATTAAAGGAAGTTGATTCTACATCAAAATATGAGAAATATGACGGTGTTCAAGACATTTCTAGCAAACGATATGCAGACGTATTCCAGTCCAATATTATGAAGCCCTCTAAACATGCGAATATTTTAAGTGAAATCGGTTTTCATAAAATTCCGAGAAGCACTGCATATGTACAATCAAACGTTCAAAAATCGGCCGCTGATAATACGGGTATAAAATATAATTCATTTTTATCTGCATATAATAATAATGGACAAATATCGTCGTTAACCGAACATACATCATTTCTTAGTCCTTGGTACAGGATAAGAAATTAGGCCGTATTTCACCACGCTACTAAACTGGTTGGTAGACCTTACCCATCTTTGAAAACATTATGAAGAATTTTGAAACATGTAGTTGTCTCAAGAAATTTCTTTTCACCGTCAACATTGTTCACATAACTGACTCTGCTGAGTCTGCATTCTTTAGATGCTTACATGATGAAGAATTCTACCACAATTGAAATACTACCAAACTTAATTTAACCCACATTATAAATCAAACTTACTAATCAATCATTACAGACTTATTTACAGACATAACTGAAGTTACTGAAGAAGACAATAATACTGGACTATTTATGGATACTACTGTTCTTGCTTATGACGATAATAGCTTTACTCTTCTAGAAGACAAGAAAACGAAGAAAATATGTAAGAATTCCACACATAAAACACATAATAAAATTCCACATTTATCAGCCCTTAGAAATCCATTCCTGGATAGAGGACCCCAAGGGACTTCGGTGAATTTGGTGGTGATTAATAACTTCGCAGGGAATATTCATCATATAGAACATTAGACTCTTCAAACAAGCTGCAGAAAAAGATATTTAGATCCAGCGATGCTGGCGAATTTAACAAAATCCATAGGTGACGGTAGACGTTAGAAGGTAGACAGTAGATCAGTGTTACAAATGTCCGTAGGAGACGGTTATCACTCGATAACAAATGGTCCGCATAAATCATGCCCTGGTTCCTGGATTTCATTCCTTAGTTCCTTTCTGCGGCGTCCAAAAGACCCAATGCAATTTCTAGGCTACATCATATCACGCCCATTTAAGTAAATAACATTATTAACTTCTTCTTCTTTTTAAATTGCAGCCAAAAATTCAGCGCATAATATAGACAACAATCCTGATTCAGAGGTAAGTACTCTCACCTATTCGTACGCTTTCACACTCACAGCTCCACACTAGGATCCGTGTCGTGGGCGCCGGACACATACAAAAAAAGATGCCTGCTTGGCCAGGTATCGAAACCGGGAACTTAATTCTGGCAAACCGGTGTGGTCAACGCTCCGCCACGCGGGTCGTAATGTGATAATTAAATTATGATTTAAAAGTATTGGCGACGCATTAATTTCTGTTTATACGTCTATTGCATTAAAATTACGGTCGTAAATATCGACAAGTCCGAATAAAGCGCAATATTAAATTGCCTAATTTCAGTTTAAAACCCTGACTAAAATCAATCCAGCACCACAACAATACTATAACACTCCTCTACCAATGAGCATGATTGATTTTGAAAAATTTCTGAAAAAAAATCAAATAGATGTAAATACTGTTACTGCGCCTATGCCACAGCTTCCTAAAATTAAATCCTATAGCGTTAGAAAGGATTTCGTATCTAAAGAGTCGTCAAAGGTCTCCGATGAAAACGAATCAGTTTTAAATGGCAACACAAATATAGAGCAACAAGCAAAAAAGTTTTCTAGCAATAAAGAAACTAAACAACTAGCGACTAAATTAAATGCAGATAACCATAAACCAAAACAACAATGCGATGAAAACTTCACGAAAGAGATTAGTCAAAAGCTTTTGTACACTAAAAAATATGAATACCCTGATATGAAAAATCTTTATCAGAGATTACATAAGCGAAACAGTAATTACGACGCCATTTTAAATACACAGCATAATAATGAAATCCCGTACAATAAACTCGAAGAATTATTAATAAATTTTAAGAATAATGATCTGACTTTAGACGATTTAAACGCTGCAACTAATAGGATCACCAAAAAGAAAGAGGTTGAGGTAACAGTGATCAATTTTGACGAAATTAATAAAGCAATGGCAAAAATGGCAGAAACTGCATCAGCTAAACTAACGAAGAATATAAATAATAAAACCACTTCTAATTTAAATTATAAAATATCTGAAGCGAGCTCTAACACAGAACCAACGTGGTTAGAATCGGGTAAGAACTTCTTTCAGCATAATTTCTTTCATAAATCTAAGGATGAACTGTATACAACTACTGAGCCCACGACAAAAATGAAGGAGCAACATACAACTACCGACGCGATAACCAAAAAAACTACTGTTAAATTTATTAATATTCCCAATAAGCTTAATGGAAAAGACGTAAAAGACTTTACAGAAATTACTAAGGAAAATATAGATGCACCTTATGATACTTTATCCGTTAATAAGGAGCCTAAAAGTGTGCACGTTGCCAGTCACACATATAGATATGATATAATTTATAATGAACCGGCGAATAAAATGAGCAAAGAACACCAAACGGGTAAGTTGTCATTTCCTCATTTTTGTCTAAGAGGTTAAGGGCTATCTATAAATTATCGTCACATACATGTCATGGTTCTTTGATGATTTTTGATTTTGATTTGATGAAGCTTATGCTCGTTATGTTACGAAGCTCCCTCCCTGTCGTAACGTGTGATATAATTTATGTATAGCCCTCTGGAAAAAGTCGTATTTGTAACCGTAATAGATTAATACCAGTACCAGCAGTACCAGCTTACCCCATTTGACTATAGTACAAAGACGCGCAATACGAATGGTCAACGACCCTAGGATCACCGTAGGCATTGAACCATTAAGTTTACGGAGGGACATAGGTTCCCTCTGCGTGTTCTACAGGCTGTACAGTGGGGAGTGCTCCGAGGAACTGTTTGAGCTAGAGCCTACGTCACCTTTCCTTCATCGCACTACCCGCCGAAGGATGAGGTTCCATCCGCATCGATTGGATGTGGCGGTCCTCCACGGTTCGATTCACGCGTTCGTTTTTGCCACGGACGTGCAAGATGTGGAATGAGCTTCCGCCTGAGGTATTCCCTGAGCGCTACGACATGGGGTTCATCAAAGAAGGTGCCAAAAGAGCTCTCCTTCAAGGCCGGCGATGCATTGGTGACTCCCCTGGTGTTGCAAATGTCAACAGGCGACGGTGACCACTTCCAATCAGGTGGCCCGTCTGCCTATCGCTAGGTTAAACTATAAAAAACAAACCAGGACGATGCGATGTATCAAATACTTGACATTCTTTATCATTAGGTAAGCGTATATTTATGCATATGAAATTCTTCTGTGCGTGTGTATGTCACTGAACTCCACCTGAACGGCTGGGCCGATTTTAATTAATTTTTTTGTGTGCGTTCCGATGGATCGGAGAATAGTTCAGATTCACAATTCGGTCCAATAAATCGCACAATTCGTTTAATAAATTAAACGGCGGTTGGAACCGCGGGGCACAACTAGTATGTATGTATATATGTATTCGTTTTACCATATCGTACTCCGACGACACAGCAAAACACAATGTTCACTTTGCAATAAGTCCACACTTCACTTAAAACATAGAAAAACTAGCCAATCAGACTCCTAATGGATCGTACACCTCGTATATCATCAAATCGATATAATTTGATGCCACGCCAGTGGATTTCTTACTATAAGGCGCACTTGGTCGAGTGAATCCGCGTGTAATCTGAGCCAGTTAACTTGCAAGCCAAACAGTACACAGTGTGAGCCAATCAGCACACAGTCTCGCCAAATCAACACACAGTCTCGGCCAATCAGCACATAGTCTCGGCCAATCAGAGCGCAGTGTAAGACAAGTAGCATGCAGTCTGCGTCAATCCCCAGTCTCAGGTAATCAGAACGCAGTCTGAAATAATTAGCATGCAATCTGAGCAATTCAGCACGGTCTCAGCCAATCAGAGCCCAGTCTGCGCAATTAGCGTGCTTGAGCCAATCAGCAAAGTCTCGGTCAATCAAAGCGCAGTGTGAGCAAATTAGCGTACAGTCTGCGCCAATCAGCACGGTCTCAGCCAATCAGAGCCCAGTCTGCGTTAATTAGCGTGCTTGAGCCAATCAGCACAGTCTCGGTCAATCAAAGCGCACTGTGCATAAATTAGCGTACAGTCTGCGCCAATCACCACAGTCTGAGCCAAACAGGCCGTAGTCTGAGCCAATCAGCACACAGATTCAGCTAATCAGAACGCAATCTGAGCCAACCATAGTGTCGTTCTCTATACGTACCGCAATTCACAAACTTATACGCAAAATCTATTAGGAGTCTATCAAATTAGTTCGTCTACAAATCGTTCGGTTACTTTTCATGGTGGACTACAAAGTAGTCGTGGCGCATTTGTTATTTAACCCGCTTCTGCTGCCGCTGGCGGTAGATGTCGTTGACGGGGGGCGCCACCCCCAACTCGTCATCGTCCGAATCATCCCCTATCTTCCTTCTGCGGGCCTGTGGGTACATCACACTAATGTTATAAAGCTGAAAAGTTTGTTTGTTTGTTTGTTTGTTTGTTGGTTTGTTTGTTTGTTTGTTTGAACACGCTTATCTCAGGAACTACAGGTCGGTATTGAAAAATTCTTTTTGCATGTGATAGCCCAGTTCTTGAGACAGGTTATAAGTCTAGTTAGCATCACGCCGTGACTTACGGTAAATTAAATAGCGGGTGAAACCGCAGCGCATAGCTAGTAATATATATATATGTCGGTATATTTACATTTAAAGAAAAAACTGTTGCCCTTTTCGAGCACACAATGCGCTCGGGGGAGTGTGACGTTTGTTATAATTAAAGTTCATATAGAGAAAGTGCAGCAAGAGAGTTTATTTGTCATAAGCCGTGTCATGCTATAAGCGCATTGGCCGTCTTGTCTGTTTTACGTTGAAGATTTGAAATAATCTTAAGACTAAAATACGAAATATTTGTAAACTATGTTTTATCAACACTATTTACTGACACTTAAACAATCAACTGACACATAGCTCAGCATATTTTGGTCTCGCCTTTTATTTGACACTGCTTATCTTTTTTTTATGATAGTGAAGCAGCAATCGAGCGTGCAGTCCACCTGGTGGTAAGTGGCCACTGCCGCCCGTGGACATCCGTCATGTCATATCACAGACGTGAATAACAGATGCGTTGCTACTCCTGAGGTTTGAGACGGTCGCCTCGTGTGCAAGCGAGCCGGCAACAGCGCCTTTCAACCGAAACACAAAAATTGCTTCACGCTAGAAGTGGGTGAATTAGTGTCTCCAGTTCACCAGCTGTGGTTGTGCCCAGCAGTGGGACGTACCTTGTTGGAAACGGTGGTGATGCCTTCGTCGTCCACGATCCAGTGGACGGACCTGGCCAGGTCGAACAGCTTCGTATCACAACCGTTCTCTTGAGTCGGCGCCGGCGCTGCAATGATAGAACAAAGTTTGCATAGCGATTATCACTACATAGTTTAAACGCCCTCCGTCTCTGTCTGTCTGTTTCTAAGCGTTCTTCTGTTAAACCACGCAACGGATTTTGATGCAGTTTTCACTGTTATTTAGACGATTGATTCCTGAAGGTTTGTTCATACAGAACATTCTAATTAAATATTCGTATAATCGAGAAAACTCCATGTTTTTTGATGACGTCGTCAAAAAAACAGCAAAACAACATTTACCGGGTCAACTAGTTTATCTATATATTAACCCTTTCCACTCCACTGTCGACACTGGAGTGAAAAATGATTATAATATAGAATACAAAGGAATTATAATATAGTATCATGTAATTACTTATAAAAT
>DWKN01000108.1:0-10471 GCA_018249455.1 Bungalotis erythus | reverse complement strand
AGTATCTGATGCATATCTATTATCTGTTTTATGCGCGACCACGTACATACAATGTTCTCAATGTAAGGAATTGGTATATTTAGGCTCTGCTGGAAACCTTCATAATAATTTACTTTGTGGTTCGTCTTTTATATAAAATATGTTCTTCCAGTTTTATTATCCATTTTTAATAAGAATCTAACTTTAACAGACATAACAAAATTGTTATGTTAAATCGTTCAATGTAGAAAAACTATTAAAAGTATTGGAGTAAAACCATAACAAAATAATGAGTTCAAATGGGATTGTGAAATTTACTTACAGGCGTATGTATAAGTCCTAAATTCTGTAATGTCGACGATAAATCAATAGAACGTAAGTCAGTTAAATCTGGCAAGTTGGTGCGCAATAATATCCATCAATTGCAGAAATATAAGCTGAATGCGGTTATTTGGCGGGCGGCAGGCAGTTCGCGACATTTAGTCGAGTGGTGCATGCCTACATTAATGCCTTCACGACGTAGCGGTCGTATTGCATTTTGCGGTATTTGACGAGTGTTGAATTTGCAGACGCGCTTATGACGGCGGGAGGCGATGGTAACTTAAACCGGTTGAACACCTTTGTCGCGTCCACTGCCGGCTTTAAGTGACATCCGCAAAAAGTACGCAACCGCATGCGCAACACCGGTGGATTCTTAATCAATGCTTTAATATGAAACTTAAATACAAACGCTCGCCCTGTAAACTGGATCATTTATACGAGGCATTGATTTGCCTCGCCCCGAGTCGCTATTTAAACCGGTTGGACTGTGAACATAGACGATTATAGACTCTTGTCCTGTGAATACGGAGGAACGGAACGCATTCCCTCTTGCCCATAGACAGATATCCATCTGTCCAGTAATGATTCTATTAAAATAACCAGCATGATCTTAACTGTCCGGATCTATGAAACGCAGTCTGGTCGTATGCGGCAATACTTATTATTATAATGTAAATTGCGATAGAAGTGCTGTAAATGCGTACGTAGGTGTAATGCATACAGCGAGACAGGTAAAAGTTGTGAGGGAATGCAGTTGGATTGTATATGAGTGAGTGCATTCGACACGTTGCGCACTCGCTCGACTTGGTCACATCGATTTTATGCACCATTGCTGCAAGCTCATATTCAATCGGCCTCTTTATAAATAATTCGCCGACCCTCATACGGGCTTGTTGTATTAATAATAAACGTGCTCAATCAGCCTCTTCATGTGCCAATTAAATATTTATAAGGGTTATACTCTTCTGTATTTAGTAGTGTCTCACAAGTTTGCAGGTTCTGGTTTTTTGTTATTCCCTTTTTTGTTCTTAAATACCCTTTGTAATTAATTTATTGGCTTCTATTTAAATGCATGTGCTTGCGTTTAAAATAACGGTTGTATTTTTTTTGGATAGTTTTCAACCTGTAATACGTTTAAAATCAACGTTTGTTAACTTAGTCTACGAAGCCGTCGATCTATTGTCTAAGAGTTTTCTTTTTGCAAATTAATGTAACATTTCGCATACAGACCTATCTAAATCTCAAATATCTTGAACACGGATTATTGCGTATTAACGGCACGTCGTGAAGGGCGCACTGGGAATCGGGATAAGCCGGTCCAACGGCCATCTTAGCTTTTGCGTCGTTTAATAAAGCCCCTGCGACAACTGCACGCCTTTGTAGGGCTGACTACCATAATGCTATTATAAGCATACTTGTGCAACTAGTGTAATCTGCGCGGCTCTTTTACCAAGAATATTATTAACCCCTTGTGCTCACAATGAAATCCGTCATACTGGTTATAAAATTCTGGCGGAGTTTGTTTACCATTTAATATCTTAGTATTAACTGTATGTAGTTAATTCTTTTAAACTATATTTTCTTTTCTGTGATTTTATACTTTATGGCTAAACTTGGTAAAGTCAGCCGATTCGAGTTTGATGAGATATTCACACCAAGGACCATACAGAACGTTAGTAAAATTTTCCTTCAGAAAATAGGAAGTGTTCCTACATATAAGTTGAAAATCTCCGTGGAGGTTCAAGCGCCCTTGGAGTTGTAAGGTCGTATTAAATAAATCTTCTACGATCTGTATTGGAGGAGTGTTATGTTTTATCATGTTTGAATTTATCTACGAAATTATAAATTGAAATAAAGAAAGAAAAATGTAAGACTGATTTAGGCGGAGGCTGATATATTTAGATTACTGGTATATTTACCTATTTGAGTAGTCGTTGGTTTGTGACGCACAATTAATAGTATTAGAGATCTTGTCTCGGTTACGCACACACGGCGACAAGACAACATCTATAATGGCCGCGATTCAACCCTAACTCCCGATCGGGTAATGCAAAACGAGCCTCGGGAATAAATCGTTTACATGGTTGTCGGCGTAAACTGGTCCCGCTGCCTGCCGCGCTCGGTGATACCTCCTGGAGGTAGGAAGCCAACGGAGACGTCGACGCCTGTCAAATCTTCTTTAACAATTCTTAAATTTAAACAAAGTCCTGAGTACTTTTATGACCAATTATATATGTCCATTGACAAAATCTGTAAATGTACATGCAACAAAGCTTTAACACGAAACGTCCTTTTACCACCATCCTGATCCATCAGACATTCGTCAAAGTCATCGTCTGTATGACTTATCGTGTCAAAATTAATTGAGCCTTAACATAAGACGTCTGTTGTAAGTTGCCGAATTGTTAGATTGTCCTGGTTGCATCATTAGACCAATTTACTATATTATTACACCACATCATCAAATATCTTGAAATTTCAATTCGATCTGTTCAGAGTAAATATAATAAAATATCTCTTATATTATAAATAATATACCCTACCTCATCTTGGAAGTCAGCTAATAACTTTTAGAAGTCTGGGCAAATTTTTATCAAATATAGGTAAAAAATTAAGGACCACTGCAAGAAAACTCGCTTTAAAATACAAAGAAAACAGCATTCCAATCGGTCCACCCCTTTTAGGGCTACGTTGCCACAACAGACGCACAAACAGAGGCTTCTAACTTATAACAACACTCTTTTTTCTTTAGGGGTTAATAAAACATTCGAAGGAGAAAAAAAAATCTTTGAAGTTACCAATTCGTCTTTTAAGATAAACAATCCAACAATCTTCGCTAACTGGGTCAAGACTCGAGGTATTTCTAAATGTGTATTGTATTTTTAACAAATTACTTCAAATTAACTCTGATGGTTTACCATCTTTCACGTAACAATTGTAACAAAACGTTAAAGTATAAGCATAGGTCGGTTTAAAGATTTAAGCGGTGCCGAGTGAAACGATCGAGTTAAAGTAAATCGAAAAGTACAGCTTACACAAACATTTAATGTTGCTGCGTAGGGCAATTCACCGAGCACGTAGGATACCACATCTGATTATAGTGTACGCACAGTGTTAGTATACATTTGTGCGGTTGGTACACGGTGTACCCGTGCAGTGGCGGTCTTATCTCACCATTAGAGTTATTACGGGCCGGTATCTCGCCCATCGCACCGCTTCGATTGTTTCTGAACGCGCCACAAAGCCGCGCGCCACCACCGTAATTGACCACTGTTTATTTACACGACGATCTCTTATTTTATGCAGCACTCTTGAGGCTTGTAATATTCGGGATACGTACTCTATACGGTTTGGTATCAACGTCGATTGTAAGCGGTTACGAATGCCTTATTTCCCCTTACAAAATTTTGTATGCTTGTCGAAGTTCATCAAATTCATCAAGTAGCGAATCAATTAGTCGGTATTTAATTATATTTTTAGTAAAGGGTTTAGTGTATAGCAGATGATTATAGCATAATGAGCTGTACCGCGCGGTTTCATCTGCCGTTTAATTTACTATATGGAGTAGCATCATGTTAAATAGCCTATAATCTTTCTTAAGAACTAGGCTATCAGATGAAAAAAATATTTATCAAATCCAACCAATAGTTCCCGAGATTAGCGCGTTCGACCAAACAAAACTCTTCAGCTTTATAATATTAGTATAGAAGTATAGATAGTCACCTTGACTACATAGTTTCAATAACACTTATTTCTTCATACATAACTCTCCGTTTTATTGTCATTATCCACTAATCTATGAAGGGGTCTATTACAGAACTAACAATTGACTATGATGTATTTATAGCCACAGACTATTTGATTTTCCCAGTAATAATGTCAAAGTGCTATGTAATTCTTGTTAAACCTCGTACGAGTTTGCGGTTGGTTGATTTAATGTTTATTTTTACAAATCATGTGCGATTTTGTCGTGATCTTATCGTAGAATAGATTGAAGCGAACTGCTTCTAAATAGACATAACAAAACTGTGAGTATCTGAACATGTTATTATTGATATATATACTTGATTCTGTAAATAAGCTAACATATAGGTGAGATAAACAAGAGTGCCACTGAGCAATCGAATCGAAGCAAATTATGTTCAGTTCTACTAAGGGCAACGGTATAGATAGCATCGGATGATTGCCGCCCACGCACCGCTTTGCAATCGCTCGCTTCTGCCCTGTCACTTATCATTAGGGATTGAATCTGTTTGTATGTAATAGCTGTTTGATATGTAATGGACTGGACGTAAATTTCTTTATTATGTTAACCAGAGTTTCTAGGGCGTTTGACATAAATTTTGTTTTTATTTATGTTCGCTGACGATCATCTGACTAGGCTCCATCAGGTAACGTTATCAGTGCTTAATCTAATAAATGTATGTTATTCTCTGTTATATGCTTCATTGCTCTTATCTCCTTTCATATATTCATGTATATCTATGTCATAAGACTTCATTGTGTTCTTTGCTCTTTAAATGTGAACAACAGATTGCCGATTAAACATACAAACAATGAGACCACCGAAAACGATGACCATATCGTCGCGTAATGTCCTTGGTGGTAACATCATCTATTCAATTAGTGCAAGCGACGATCGGAACCGGCGTATCCGCGCGATTACTGCCGCCTTTGCGTGGGAACATTGGGAACACCTTATGTCCTTTCCTTTCCACACCATGAACAAAGCTATTGGGAAGGTCTTCATCGGCCCTAAATAACAATTTGCATACATTAGCATTAACAATCTTAAGATAATTTTTTAATATTTAAATTCGAACCTAAATATGGTAAGCGTGCCCGGAAGATGCACGTATTTGCGTGTTTTGCAATTGAATTGATACCAATGAGATAAAATATGAATTAGATTAATTAAATGTAAAAAATATTATGGTCGTAAATGCGTTAACCTTAAAACATAAGCATATTGTAAAAGGCTATCTAATTTTAAAACAAGAAAAAAGACGGGTAACGTGTGAAAGCCCACAATCCGAGGTTTGAATAATCCTGGCACGCTATGTTGGGGCAGGTCATGTATTCGTATGGCTTCACGTTGATTGTAGGTGTAACTTTATGATCGCACGCTTCTGCGCGCTACTATTGTTCTAATGGGCCCTCGGCCCTCCGCTGGCGTCTCTTGTACTAACACCCGTCTTGTTACTCGCCGACTCGAGGTCACGCGTTCAACTTGATCTCCCGATTCTCCACGCGTTTGTGGGAATTGTGTGGAGGATTATTTAACGTCCTTTTTATGTCGATTGTTATTTATAGCCGTCGATTGTTTTATGTTGCAAAATGGCCTTTTTGTATAAATTGGCCAATTAATTCCAATATCCGTATTTGTAAGTGCACAGCTTCATGTAAACTGATTATTCGACGATCTTCAAGCCGGGGCCCGAGTAAGGGCTCTAATGGTACATTGACTATCGCTGTCAATTAATCTTGAGCAGCTTTGCTGTGACTTTTGACGTGCCGTCTTTATTCCGTGTTGGTGTGACGAGGTACTGCAATATTTTACACATGATTAGAGCTGCGCGCACCGGCACTGTATGGCTAAGCAAATTGCGCCGAACGCGACGCGAAGTCACGATCTGAACTTCGCGGGAACCCGGGAGAATTTCTAGAGAATTCCAACGTAAATGCTACAACAGATATTAATGGCGGTATCGCCGCTTATACCGGTTCGCATTTAGATACATCTTTAATCGAGTCTATATTTCCCATTGAATAGATCATTACTCCTTCATTATACATAAGGAACTTTATTAAAATTGCTTTTGATTTAAACGAATCACTCCGGTAATGAGCGATTAGATCTTTCCCAAGGATGTCAGCTATTTCGTCTTGGCATACCTGCATGTCGGGACTTATCAGCCTGTACTTTATTTAAATTAGACATCGCTCCTAGGCTAATTATATCGCGTAACGGATAAGGAAGCCGCGGGCCTGCTATCTTGTCATCGACGAGTGCTGCTAGCTGCTACTGAGAACATGATTATTTAAATAATTCTTTCTTCATGTAAGAGTCGTCATAGAAATATTTGTATAGATAATCGCCAAAGTAGTTGTTTCATTTGAATTTGCATGTTTTATTCTACACTTTCTATTTCTATATTTTATTTAATCATTCTTTCAGAACATCATAATAATAAAAGATCGTTCTACAACTATAAAAAGGCACTCACGTAACTATGCGTATAATCAATTAAAATTACAATGTGAATTTTAAATTATCACGAATTACTTATGGTTGGTATAACATTTCTGAGTAAAATATCGAAGCGTAACGAGCTACCTAATGCACGAGTTTATTAAATGCATCGGTTCGGTTGTTATTACATGTGAGGTTTTCCGTTCATTTCGCACCCTAAACATAAACGCCTTAATTAGGTATGGCCGGGATCTGTATAATGTAGATAGTGATCGCAGGTATGGTAATGGTACGCCTAATTCTGAGTCACGGACGGCTCGGCGCCGACGCGGCTCGCCTTGTCCTCCGTCCGGAACGACCGACTCCTGGGGAAAAAACAAACATGTATTGTTTTGAAATCAGTTGTAACACATTTGCGATCCTATTACGCGTGCTTATTTTTATTTTGCCACATTGTAGAGGATGGTTTTATATTTTTCTAGCTAGACATTATTGGGGGATGCGTTATCGTATCATCCCTAGATTACTGAATGTTAACTTAAAATGTAACGATGACTTAAAATTTAATCACCATTAGATTGTAATCTTAAATATGTTTCGGTAGGTATATTAGGTAATCTAATTTTGAGTCGAATTTGATTGACTATTTATTATGCATTGATAATAACATTATTATCAAAACTAAACGAATGAAAATAATTAACATAATGTATAATTACTGTATTAATGCATGGTATCAAATCATTTAAAATAAGTTTTTATGTTTCCGTTACGAGCGTGTAATTAACATCTTGATTGCCCTTACCAATTGTTTGACTAAGCCGGACACCTGACGATGCACGGGAGTTGTATTACGTTCCAAGAAATTACAGCATTCGGAACAGTTTATAATTCGCAGTTGCGATACTCCTAATTAAATATTGTTTTTATTCTTTCAAAAATAGTTATTTGCTTTCTATCCTGCTTTTTTTCTTTTAGTCAGTTTCTTTACATGCAGTGATGGTAATTTGATTGTCTTTGTTGCTCCTGCCATCTGCTTATCGTTGTATACGAGTTTTGGAACATCATTTCAACGAGGTGCGCGGATCAGGTCAGGTACTATGAAATAAAATGCATTTATTTTGTTTAGGCCTAAAAAAATACATCTTATTATTTGTGGGTGCTCCACTTACAAAGTCTCAGCTACCTGTCTTTACTAGTTTTGTATAATCCGAATATGTACATACATGTTTACGAAGACCGCGACGTTAAATATGTCAGCACACTTGTTTGGCTTTAATGGCATGTACTAACTATAGTTTTACGTCATCTCAATTATAGGAACGTCTATTCTTGTCTCACTTGCATTTTATTAAACAAACAAACAAGTTATTGTAAGGGTTCATGATATTATTATTACATTTCGTTATTTTCATTATCACTTTTCCACAGAAATGTTAATGAAAAATTACAATTATTTTTCATATAAAGATAAAAGTGGATAAAGCTTAATATTTGCTGTTCAAAAAGGTCATCTGTATATTACGTAAAATGCCATATTTATACGATTCGATAACATTCGAAGCATGATTAAGTTGATCCTGACATCATCATCATCAACCCTTTATTGCCCCATTGCTGACCACAGATCTCCTCTCAAAATGAGAAGAATTAGGCCATAGTCCCTATAATCTTATAACATGCTAACGCTTTCGTAATCATTTCAATATTTATTTATTTAAAATATTTTTAAACGCGTATGAATTTTAGCAGTTGGACTGTAGTCTATACTTCTCAAAATATACCCGTGCTCAGCAGTGGAACAGTAATTGGCTGATAATGATAATTATTCAAGTGCCAGTATGATGATTTAGGTAGATCTCACTCCGCAAATTTCGTTTGAATTTGACTTCGGTATTGGTATATATGAAAGAAGTTTAGCTACTTGTCAATTAGTCGGTGAATCGGTCATTCTACAATTGTCAAAATTTCCATCACGTATGTTACTCAAAAAGCAGTGATAGCCCAGTGGTAAGATTCCGGTCTCACGTTCGTGAGGTCCCGGGTTTCGAATCTCTGGCACGCCCCTCTGGTATTTCGAATTTATGTGCGTATTAGAAATTAATTATCTCTTGTTACAATGGTGAAGTGAAGGAAAACATCATGAGGAAACGTACCCATCTGAGAGTTCTCCATAAAGTTCTCAAAAGTGTGTGAAGTCCACCAATTCGCTCTTGGTTAGCGTGGTGGACTGCGGCTTAATCCTTCTCATTTTGAGAGGAGACCTGGGCCCAGCAGTGGGACAATAAAAGGTTGATGGTGATGTTAACCTGGAAGACTTTTCTTGCCGCAATTTTCACAAATCAAATGACCATTCATCCGTTTAAAACATAAAATGAATAACATATGCCGAACACGTCCTTCACGGACGATTAGGTACATGGGTTTCATTCTACAGATTAAATTAATGGTCAGAGTGATACTAAATTATGCAATGTTGTGCTCGTTTTGATTCTTTTAATACAGCCTTGCGAATTGAGTGCGATGAAGTTCGCAAATAATATCGTGTTGTTTTTATTTCGTCGTTCTCGCAAGCACTTGTATTCACAACGTGACAAAGCGGCTGAGTGACGTCACGTCTCGCGAATGTTTGACGACTTGGATGTCTGCAGCCGGTTTCCAAAAATGATTTGAATGACATCTTGAATATTATTTGTATATAGGTAACATTACCGATTTAATGTTTCACTATAAACTAATTCTCGCTCGCGGTTCAGTCTGCGTTAATTTTAGGTCTTTTTCTGAAGTAGACCGACAAGTTTCTGTAAATTTCTCTACGTCTGCATAAATGTTCTCTCAAAATAAGCTTGGTTGATTTTCAAAATTATCCCGAACGAATAGACGGACTATATATCGCTATCGTCTTTATAATTACAAGCTTAGATAAATATAATTTATGCGGACATAACGGCTGGTCAGATTTTCGTCAAACATAGCTAAGAGCTCGAGTTTAGACTCCCTTTAAAAAAAAAAAACATTGAAATCAACCCGTTTGAGACCTACCATGCCATAGACAGATACACAGACACACAGATATATGTACACGTTAAATTTATAACATCCCTCTTTTTGCATCGGGGGTTAAAAATGGGGGTGATTTTGACCAAAAGAAACTTTTTATTTATTTGTATGTATGTATATGAGTGTATCAACAGAAATATAAAACGCTTGGCTTACTTCCTTCATTATTTCGTTTTTGAGGCTTGTCACTGTTTCGGGTTGAGTTTTGGGATTTGACGATGACGATGCTGAATATAAAATCAACAAGAGGTATTGTGCGGATTCCAATGGACGTTTTTAAAAGGTCTAACAAAATAATCAAAACAAATACAGAATTGAATAATTTTGAATCGCTAATGATGAATACAATCTGCATAAGGCAGGTATGTAGCTTACAGACCGTTTTATCTTATAAAGCCTTTTTCGTATAGAAAAATAAAATATTATAAGTAAATTAAACGTAATATAGCAAAAAATGGCTTTTCGAATTTAGGGACCATCAATTTTTTACATAATAGTGTATTTGATTTTTCTTCATGTGGCCTATTAATTTTATTAAATTCTCACAAAATTTGATCATTATAATTGTACATAATATATTTAATGTTACGTCAAGAACACCAATGCATCTTGTATCTACTTCTGCACATCAAAACTACTGACGCCTTTGACGCCCAGAGCCACAGACATCGGCCTCTATGAACGATCGAGATGCGTTTTAATTGGATATAATTAGCATGTGTTTGCGTGAGAAGTGAATCAATAACAAGTTGAAGTAGTTGCTTCAATTAGCCGCCTGATACTCGTAGTGACTAGGTACATTTACAGTTAGAAATGTTTTTTCTTGCTTCAAGTTTGTTGGACGAGTCATGGTAAAAGTATGCACGATATATTCGCAATATGAACGAATATATCGTGCATACTTTTAGCATGACTCGT
>DWKN01000107.1:0-10476 GCA_018249455.1 Bungalotis erythus | reverse complement strand
AGGTGACTCGTGCCCAGCAGTGGGACAATAAAGGGTTGATGATGATGATGATGATGATATAATGATTATAAGATGGTTCAGGCAAGAAAATGTTTTATTAAATATTTATTTAGGTAGAGGTTCGTAGCAAACAGTATTCGTATCTTAAGATATATCAAACTTTAAATTATTCGTTTATTTTTACAATTGACAATTTTAAGCATTTATACTTTAGATTTAAGCTTGTTAGATGTAAGAAACTTTTCCATCCAATAAAAATGTTTTAAAATACTGATTTTTTTAATTTTAAGAATTCATTATAACCAATCCTATAAACCGACCTTATTCCTTGTATAAGCATTACTAAAAATGCATTAAATTAATAAATAATGATTATTATTATTCTCATTATTACATTATACCTAACTGCAAATACCTACTATTATAAAACAATTTGATAAATCGCTCCTAACTTACACGCTACACCAAAATAAAGATGAAACAGGAATATCCTCACTTTTGCCAAGCCATCGTTTTAGCATTTAGTTGAAATTTATTAAAAAAGAAGCCTATTGAGGAAATAAGACATACCTACACGTAATCTTTACACAAAGTTTAAATACAACGGAATACGTGAACTCTTGGATAGTGAACCAAACCTTCGAAATACAAGGCTTTTGTGACTTGTGAAGTTCCTTTCGCAACTTACAACGGTCTCAGTGTCGCGCCTTGGAAGAGGACTATGTCCAGCAGTGGACTGATGTGGACTAAGAATGATGATAGTGATGATGATGATATCAGAATTATGATAATAGTGCACGAATGACTTTGGCCTAAAACACCTCTCATTTTCAGAGGAGATTTTCTTTATGAAAGTGAATTAGTAAACATATATATCAAATCTTCAACCTTTTATTGTACTACTGCTGGGCACAGGTCTCCTCTCACATTGAGAACGATTGGGCCATAGTCCACCACGCTGGCCAAGTGCGGTTTGGTAGACTTCACATACTTTGAGAATTTTACGAAAAACTCAGGTATATAGGTTTCCTCACGACGTTTTCCTTCACCGTTGTAGCAAATGATAATTTATTTTTAACACACACATGACTTCGAAAAATCAGAGGTGCGTGCCAGAGATTCGAACCCCGGGCCCTCCCGAATGAGAAACCAGAATCTTACCACTAGGCTATCACTGCTGTTAGACAACGTACATATAATCCAACTCAATGTAAGTAATCACTGCCCCCCACCGACATTTCTAATCAGCTCTATGTACAACAGAAGCTCCATCTCTGTACGTTGCTACTTCTGAGAACTGGTGGTAAGCTCTTATGTAAGTGAGAGCGGATGTTCTCATCTCAAGGTGTGGATACCGAATGCAAGAACTCCTTCATGGCTTAAAATAGTGGCGGTGGTACAGCTTTCTACCGAACCGCAAGAATTCCTTCACTCTAGAAATGATTGTCGCGGTGGTACCTCCCCGGTCGAACTGTACAGGTGTAGAACCTGCTAAAGTACTCTGGTTTGTAACCGGATCGATGAACAGATGCATCTTTGTTCCAATAAGTCGTTGCATGCAGGCTTGTAGAAACTCAAGCCACAATCCATAATACACTGTAGTCTTCATAAGTAGAGCGAGCTTGAAACATGCTCAACCACAGTCCGGTTGAGATAGGGGATAGCGGCGGACTAATTGCCGGAAGTTTCCAAGCCGCCCGAAGACTTAACAAGGCTTAACGAGTGCTATCTAAGGCCGACCATTCACTATCCGGCACGCAAGACACGCACTGGTAAAGAATGGGAAGTCGTTTCTGGGCATCAACACTTTTAGACGTGTTTAAATGTAAACACATTTATATTTAGTTAAGTTAATTTAGCAAAAATTTGTTCAAGAAAAAAGTTGTTCATGAGAAAACGAAACTTACAAACGCATAGCGTAAAGCGTACTCTTTGCACTTCGCAAACGTGGTAGAAGCAGCGAAGAGTTACTCGTAAGATCCCGACTTTTCGCTCATTTAGTCCGGTGTTCCGATCCTCGACGCATTCCCCTAATGTTTTAAAATTCTCACTTGCATACGAGGCGACCATCTTAGTCCTCAGGAGTAGCAACGCATCTGTTATCGACGTCTATGACATGACGGATGTCCACGGGCGGCAGTGACCACTTACCATGAAGTGGAGTGCATGCTCGATGGCTACTTCAACAATAATAAAAAAAAAATATATATCATCATTTGCTTCACCGGTGAAAGTCCTGTGAGCGAATTACACATGTCGATCGTTTATCATAATTATCATCAACCCTTAATTATCCGGCTGAGCCTATGCCCATGTCCATACCTATGTATCTCCTCAGGATGTAAAGGGTTAGACCACAATCCACATCTGGCCAAGCGCACATTGATAGATTTCACACACACTTGAGAACTTCACGGAAAGCTCTCGGGCTTGCAGGTTTCCTTTATATATTTTCCCTCACCGTTATAACTTAATCTTGCTAATATTATAAATGCGAAAGTTTTGTATGTTTGTGACACTTTCACGTGAAAACTACAAAACGGATTCAGATAAATCTTTACAGTAATATAGCTTATGCATCAGAATAACACGTGGGCTAGAATTTATTAAGATTTTATGTTATTCGGCCATCTTACTTCTTACTAATATTCTATATGCGTGTACCCATAACACATGCATGTTATAAACATTAAGTTCGCGCGGGCGAAGCAGCGGGCGAAAAGCTAGTAAAATATAACTTTAAAAATAAAGTGAAATAAGAGGCGCTTTGTGTTAAGCACATTAATTAAAAAATTAGGGAAAATGAATATTACAAGCTTTTGTTCAGACGTTAAAGTATTTTATCCGTACATCTTCGGAATCCCTTTACCGTATAAATCGAAGCATCAAATGTCCGTTGTTATCATGGGCCGACTCATCATCGTCATCGTCATCATCGCCATCATCATCATCATCATCATCATCGACATCGTCATCATCATCATCATCATCGTCATCATAGCCATCGCCATCATCATTATCATCATCGACATCGCCATCGTCATCATCATCATCGTCATCGCCATCGTCATCGTCATCATCATCATCGACATCGTCATCATCATCATCATCATCATCGTCATTATCATCATCATCAACCCTTTATTGTCCCACAGCTGGCCACAGGTATCCATTCAGAATGAGAAGGATTAGGCCGCATTCCACCACGCTGACCAAGTGCGGGTTGTTGGACTTCACACACCTTTGATAACTTTATAGCGAACTCTCTGATGTTTAGGTTTCCTCACGACGTTTTCCTTCACCATAGCAGCAAGTGATAATTAATTTCTAATGCGCACCCATGCTCATCTCACACATTAACTTTAACTCTGAAGGAAAAGGTCGTGAGGAAATCTACATGTTGAAAGTTCTCCACAATGTTTTGAACGTGTAAAGTCCACCAATCCGCACTCAGCCAGCATGGTGATCTATGGCCTAACCCTTCCCATTCTAAGAGGAAACGTGCGCCCAGCACCAGGACAGGAAAAGGGTGATTATGGTACTTAAATATGCAACGGCACCTCCCCTATACCTTTTTCTGATCTGTAACCTAGTACAGTTTAAGTTCAGTAAGTAAATTAGTTTTATTTTAATAACTTGTACCATCCGCCACGCGATAGTTTTCTACTCTTACGTTTTTGCTACTCAAGTAGAGGAGAGTGTTGAAAAGCAAGCATGACTATGTTGATTTACGTCATCATTATGTAACTTTGTATTTATATTCCGTTAGAGCAAGTTTCATATCAGAACTTCAAAGTTCATCATCAACCCTTTACTGTCTCCCTGTTGGCCATACGTCTCCTCTCAGTACGAGAAGGGTTCGGCCATAGTCCGCCACGCTGGCCAAGTGTGGATTGATAGACTTCACACAGCTTTGAGAACTTCATGGAGGATTCTTAGGCATATAGGTTTCCTCACGAAGTTCTTCGTCACCGACGCAGCAAGTCATAATTAATTTTTAATACGCAACTCATACTCAGTTTGAGATACATTAGCTTATTTGACTGACTGAGCTTTAATTATAGCTTATTAATAGGTGGTAAAACTTGTGCAGTTCGACCGGGGAGGTACCACCGCCGCAATCACATCTCTATCGTGAAGGAATTTTTGTGTTTAGGTGGAAAGATGTGGTTGCCGGCTCACTTACATAAGAGGCGACCATCTTAGTCATTAGGAGTAGCAACGCATCTGTTAACGACGTCTATGACAGGACATGACAGACATCTACGGGCGGCAGTGGCCACTTGCCACCAGGTGGACTCCATGCCCGTTTGCTACTTTATTAAAATTTAAAAAAAAATTAAAAAAAGCCTAGGAGGTATTGGCAAACAAACACACAAACAGATAAACAGACAAACTTATGCCAACATTTTATTACTAACAGTAACCTATGTGTTATTCCGGGTGGTAATCTGTTCAGGTACTATCCTCTAAAGCCATATCTAGCAGTTTCAGTCCAAAGAAGAAACAAACACAAGGTTCTGCCCGCGGTTTCGTCCGCGTGGACTAAGCAGATTTAGTACTTTTTGCGTGATTGGCAAACAAATACACAAACAGTCAAACTTACGGCAAATTTTATTCCTAACAGAAGCTTATGTGTTATTCCAAGTCATAATCTATCTGTGTATTAAATATCACGAAAATCCGTTCAGCCATTTTAGCCCAAAGAAGTAACAAATACACACGCACGCACGCACGCACGCACGCACGCCCGCCCGCCCGCACGCACGCACGCACACGCACACGCACACGCACACGCACACGCACACGCACACACACACACACACACACACACAAACTTTCGCATTTATAATAGTAGTAATTTTTATTAGTAAGTTTTATACACATTATAGGTAGAATATCAGTTAGCAATTTGTGCAAAACATACCTGATATAACGATAAAAAATATTTTATATGTACAACGTGACCTTCTTAGTTCTCATAGCAGCCAGCATAACCAGCATAATGGATATGGCCCTAGACCCATTGTGAGAACACAGTGGTGTGAATGATGATGGTCATTGAAAGCTCGACCTCGTCGTCCCCTACGACGTAAAAATTCAAATTGAAATTCAAATTTTTTATTGCTCTCATGATTACAATTATATGATGTACAGAAAAAATATAGCACCTGAATGAAACCTGCTAGGGTATAGCAACATTATCATCAACCCTTATTGTCCCACTGCTGGGCACAGGTCTCCTCTCAGAATGAGAAGGCTTAGACAGCACTCCACCACGCTGTATGAATAAAAAATAGGTAAATAAAACTTGTTTAATTCCTTGAAATAATTTATTAAAGTTGCGTAAATATTATACATAACGGTGCACTATTTATTAAGCAATAAATATTTCACTGGCTTACATAAACAGCAAACATACAACGTGTAAGGATTACGATTAAGCGTTATTTGTATTCCGCACCTAAAGCCCGGTTTTTAATAAATATATAACTTAATCCGTATTCTTATAATATCGGATGAAATTGAGTATAATAAACAGAATTCGTTAAGCTGCTACGCCAAAAAAGAGCTGCCTATACTTATAAGGTGCTAATAGCTCCACTAGAAATAATGTTATATCTGCCCAATGTCATAGTATTGAAAACTATGTTGCGACATTCCAACCGGTCCCTCTGGCGGCGACGTTCAGAACAAAGTAGTCCAGAGACCTGCTCAAAGTATAATATTGACAACTCGAGGATGCGCCACTCTAACCGATGAATGGACTCTTAGGGCGGCGATGGTCATGTCGGTATATGTTCATTCGGGCGAGGTGGAATCTGGTTGCGCCATTCCAACCGGTGGCTACGACGGCGGTGACGTCGGTGTGTTCAGTTGAGCGCGGTGGAGGTGAGCAGCGCGACGCCGCGCTCGTAGAAGGCGTGCGGCTCCTGGCCGGCGGCGATGGGCAGGCGCACGGTGAACAGCAGCTCGGAGCGCGCGCTGTTCAGGTACACGGGCAGCGTCAGCGTGTGACCACCCGCCTGCGCGCCGCTCGCCGGCTCCGGACCGCTGCCACAACGAACGACGTTATTTTACATTAGCTTTTTATAATACCATACAATAAGCAAAAAAAAATAACGAGACTACGAAGGTCTTGCCGCTAGCGAGTGGCGATATCTTCCAGACGAGTTCATGCATCTTTATAATATAAACGAAAATGTATCAAGAAATAAAATCTAAATAAGAAGAAATATTTTCAGATTGCTTTTTTTTAAATCACACTTGATGAATTCACGAACAAAGTAGATTTCACCTGCGACTTCGTTTACGTTGACTTTTAATGTAATCATTAACAAAAAGCAGTGTACGTTTAATTATGTTATAAATACTGCGATGACAGCTACACTCGGCAGTTTTCATTTAATAAGACTAGTTTTATGTTAACAATTCTTAACAATGTCTTATACATTTCAATCGATTTCATGAGAACCAATGTGACAGTGGGAATCTGTCTTTCCATCCAAAATCTATTGTTCCCTCATCTGATCTCCATATTTTCTTTCCTTTATCCAGAATCACAGTGTTCCATTCTCATTTGTTCTCCGTCCAACCCACTGTATCCCTCCATTTGACCCCCAGTCGTCCCAGTACTGTTATACCGGTGACTTTTGTTTATGACCATTTACTTTATGAGTCTAAGCAGTAGCCAGAGTAGTGTAAGATAATATTGTACAGATCTTACCGAATCCATGTAAGCACAGTGAGCGGCAAGTCGACCATGATGGTGTTGGTGAGCAGCAGGCGGTTGCCCTTCACGGTGGCGCCCTGCAGCTTGAGGCCGGTTACCGAGAACGACCACTCCGTCTGCGCGTTCTCGGTCGGCGTGCCGGGGTCGGGGATCGTCACCTGTCATATTTTAACAACTAGTCAAGCATTGTTGCTGCAAAAAACACATTTTTTTATTACAAGTCTCATATCACGAAGCGTTAAGACTGCTCCATATTCGCCTAATTAAGTTCAAGCTATTTTTGTACTAAAACCGCTTCTATTTTTCAAGTTAATTTTGCTAGCTATTAAGTATATTATCGGTTCATCAACCATTATGTATCATTTATTCATATTATATTTATATAATACCTATGCTCTGCGGTTTCACCCGCCATTTAATTTTAAGGGTCGTAGCGTTACGACCTTCCTTAATCGAGTTATAAATGCACATAAAAACAACCAACGCGTAGTTCCAGAGATTTACGCGTCCAAACAGACAATTCTGCTTTATTGTATTAGTATAGAGTTAAAGAGATAATATAAGAGGAAACGCATTCAAACCATATTGAAGCTCGTTTAATTAAATTATTATTTACATGTAGGTGTTTAAAATACCTGTAGATGCAATTCCTCAAGCGACCAGGAGTTAGCCTGCGCCACGCATTGGCGTGTCGCGGTGATATATGCTTCGGGGTTGAGTAGGCCTCCCAGCCACACAGGGATACTCTGTAAGTGATATTAGAAATTAATTATGTCATGTATGTGATACAGTCAAACGATAGTAATAATTGTGTGAAAGTAAACTTTAAGAGTTTTCCCCACTGATAGATTGGGTATTAATTATTGAGAGAGTATACAACACTTGGCGAATGTTCAATAAATGCTTGTGGCACACCCTTCTGCTTTGTTTATATAAAAGGATATTACAGATAGTCACTGACGCTCGTTGCCGATGACGAATGGAATAGTAAAGGCATCCGTTACATATAGCCGACGATTTGAATATTATGTTGAAGTACTGCTTTTAAATGTGAATATATTTTATACTTTATAATAATGTAGTTAAAACATGAATATAATTTACTCGTTTGTATTGTTTACTTTATATTAAACCTAGTTATTATGCCGTAGTTCAAGTTAATCCGCATTTCATTGACGTATACAGTGAAAGCTCAGCAATCATCATAGCAGTGATAGCCCAGTGGTAAGATTCCGGTCTCCCGGTCGGAAGGTCTCGGTTTCGAATCTCTGGCACGCATCTCAGATTTTTCGAAGTTATGTGCGTATTGGAATTTAATTATCACTTGCTACAACGGTGAAGGAAAACGTTATGAGAGTTCGCTAAAAGGTTCTCAAAGGTGTGTGAAGTCCGCCAACCTGTACTTGGCCAGCGTGGTGGACTATGGCCTAATCCTTCTCATTCTGTGCCTAGCAGTGGGACAATACAAAGGGTTGATAATAGTTAGTACATCATGATAGTGGCCCGAATCGAATCCTGCGCATATACTTCCGTACCATTTGAATTTGAATTTAAGTGTATATAGTTTTTAATCAATTCGGTTTATTTTTGTGTTTAAATATTTTTTTAATTTTTTTTTAATTTTGTAGCTCAAATGTGAATTATTTTGTTTTGTTAATTAGAGTAAGTGGTTTATGTATAACCGTTTTATTTAATATCAAATAAATAAATAAATTGATTGGTGAACTAACTAATCGTACGAAAAAGGAAATCGTTACCGCGATTATGTAATGTTGCGTTGGATTGTTTTTTGCACAACCTTGAACTTGGTCCACTCGAGACGTATCGGGTTTGCGTTCAATAGCTGCTAGGGTTATCAGTTTCACTAATCTAAAATTAAAAAAGCAATGCTCATAAAAACATATGCATACGCTATAGATGGCCTTACTTTTACTATGTTGGTAGCCTTTTCTGTAAAACTTGCGACATTCACTAGCCAACTTCATGATGTCGATTTTAGATGTCGATGCGCGCATCACGCGCCATAAAAGCCAACTTCGTGGCGTCCATTTAAAATATCGGTGCGCGCGTATCACACCATACTAACTAACTTCATGATATCGATTTTAGATGCCAGTGCACGTGCATCACGTGCCATACAAGCCAACTTCATGGTGTCGGCTTTACATGTCGGTGTGCACGCACATCACGCGCCGTACAAGTGAATTTCATGGTGTCGATTTTAGATGGCAGTGTGCATGCGCATCACGCGCCGTCCTAGTGAATTTCATGATGTCGATTTTAGATGTCGGTGTGCGCGCGCTTCACGTGCCATACAAGCCAACTTCATAGTGTCGATTTTAGACGTCGGTGTGTGCGCGCATCACGTGCCGTACAAGCCAACTTCATGGTGTCGATTTTAAATGACGGTGTGCGCGCACGTCGTTAAAATTCACTCTTCATTTTTCTCAAACGCGCTAAAAGTAGTATAACTTCAAAAATGTTTTGTTGGCTATTCGTTTTTATTTTTAGGAAGACAGTAGAACTCGTTCTTATTCTACATCGGTCTTGTGTCAGTCATGTAGCGCCGTTTTGTTCTATTTTAAATGTGTGACGAGGCAGACACTTTTCAGAAGGTGTGACGAGGCAGACACTTTTCCGGGGGGGTCATCTCAGTCCTCAGAAGAAGCAACGCATCTGTTATCGACTTTAATTATGATCACATAGAAATGTTAATACAAATTCTACATCCATCAGATCACTCATACTTCAAAGTCGAATCTAGAACACAGCACTTCATTTTCATAAAAAAATTGGTTTTCAGATTTTCACGACAGCTATAAATCAATTTGTTTTTTTTTTGTCCAATTACATAATTTAAATAAATCAAAGACAAAAATAAATAGTGGAGCACTAATCCTTTTTAACGCCAAGAGTATAAGATTTAATTTGTAAGCATTCTTAAATACAATAATAATTTGTCACTTGCCACAACCCTAAAGGTACCATACATTCTGTGACGCAGTTTGTACTTTTAAAAGCTTAAAGACGCAATTCTGCGTTGATAACAGCAAAAAGACACCTTACTGTATTGTTTTAAAGTCTATTTCGCTTTCTTTAATGTCAGTTGGGTTGATTTGAAATTTAATAACTCGAGCCGGTTTCAGAAATAAACAACAGTCACCTATTAGAGTTTATTCTTTATAGGATCTTGTCCATGCCATGAAATATCTGTGGTATTGTTTATGGACACTTCTAGAATCCCTTCTGGTTTCGGCCGAAACTGAAAGTCGCAGAAAAGTCTAAGAAAGGAGTAACTTCAAGTTTCAAGCTTAGATTAATATACCTGAGTTGAATCAAATAAATGTAAGCGACATTTATATATTAATACGCGAAGAGAAAGCTTTGTACCCCTTTTTAAGCACATGGGCGATGGGAGAAGCGTAAGATTTGGTAGAATTGATCTTCATATAGAGAAGCAGCGACGGATGCTAAAATTGATTTACATTGTGTGTTACAAAATCACTGATAATCAGACAACACTTTTGTTAGCTAACCCTGACCATTTTAGTAAAACCTCCCTCATATACGCGACTTCCTACATTAGAGAGGTCAAGCTAACTCTCAGGAACCTTAAATATTTTCGGCATAAAATGTATTCTAGATTACATTCTGGGTCCTAGAGATTATACCTATGAAGTTATTAATACATACCCTAAGATCCCATTGGATGAGGTCACCAGCTTCATGACCAGTGATAATGG
>DWKN01000106.1:0-10479 GCA_018249455.1 Bungalotis erythus | reverse complement strand
CTGTGAAGTTATGAATTACGGCCAATTTCAACCACCGGGTGACCAGTAGTTTTAATTATTATATAGATTCCAAGCTTCCGCCCTTGACTTCGTCCGCGTGGACTGAGTAGACTTAGTACTTTTTGCGTGATTGGCGAACAAACACATAAACGGACAAACCTATGGCAATTTTATTGCTAACAGTAGCTTATGTGTTATTCCAAGTCATAATCTATCTGTGTATTAAATTTCATCACAATCCGTCCAGCCGTTTTAACCCAAAGAAGTAAAAAACACACTCACATTTATACTTGTAGTAAGTTTAAGAACGGTTTGCCATTGTACCTTGTAAAAATAATGCTATTATTATTTTGAATGCCAACATGTCACAACTGCGCTCTTGTGTCCTTGGTATTATCAAAAACTTGTATTAGCTGAAAGATAATTTCGAAGTAATGTTTGAGTCACAAAATATTAGGTCATTTTTTAACCAGAAGCCTTATCTGTTTGTTGCAAAATTCCGCTGAAAATATACGTAGGGCGACAGTTTAATTATGATAAAGGTAGATAGATAACTTTGTATTACGAATTACAGCTATTAAATTGCATAAGTTTGAAGGTCTTAAGAAGTAAATAGTTGCGTCCGTCCAGAGATTCTGGTGTTCTCCGGAAGCTCATAAGTGGCCACTGGTTTTCGATAGGTCGCACGGCACGAGATACCTCTTGAAAATATTTCCCCTTCGTGAAAATAGAAAGAGTTGTCCTTCAAGGCCGACGATGCATTGGCGACTCATCTGGTGTTGCAAATGTCCAGGCGACGGTGACCACTTTCCATCAGGTGGCCTGTCTGCCTAACCGTTAGGTTTAAAAATAAAAAAAATAAAAAAAAATTATTGATGTAGACTCCCGAAAGGTTCATGTCGTTTATTTATTGATAAGATTCATAAAATTTAAATATTTTTAAAGCCAATGTTTCATGTTCATTTAAGTTAATAGACATTTTGTATTAGTGGAAGCTTGCATAGCCTTGTGCAGATTGTAATCAATCTACAAACATAAGGTCAGAAGTTAGATGGGTGACCACCAGTGGCTTTTAATGCGCGCTTTACTGCTTAGGTGTCCTATTAAACTTTCCATGGCAGTCGTTAAATCTTGTCGTATGACAAAGCAACATTGTAAGCGTTCAGTTTTAATACATTTTGTTACGGAACCCTAAAAATCCCGTTGAAATAAATATATTATTTCCAATTAAACGGAGAATGAGTGGTATAAAAACAATAAAAACGTTTAATGATACCCATAGGAGGGTTAGGTCACGACAAAAAATACTTAAGTACCCACTCGTACTTCGCATTACCCACTTAAACGTCCAATAGTGCTGTGCCCTGTCTACAAACTATCGATAAATTTATGGCGCAGTAAATCATTTACGACTTTAACCCTCCGGTGTAAAGGCGTTAGCACACCGAGCCACTCGCGTACGGTAGCGAAACTTAACGAAGACATTGGTAGCGAAACATCTGCAAAAAGTTAGCACTTACTTACTCCTTACTAGTTACTACTTACTCCTCATAGCTACGGTTTTCTACGCCAGATATGTCTCTCCGATAACAGCTGTAGATGCTGTGTTGTATTTCAAAGGTATTTGAACAAGGACAGAACAATTAATAATACGAAAAATCCAAACATGACTAACGTCTAGCGTGCCTGCTACAAAACGATTATGGATAAAGATGCAAGTATTGAAATGGCATGTGTTAAAATGAGATGTGACATATGTGAAATGATTCTATATTTATGGACAGTTTTACACTTTGCTAGTGAACACATTTTTCGGTGCACTAAGGCGTTAGATTTTGAACGGAGTCTCGAAACTATTGAAATACTTTAAAACATATCACAGCCGCTTTACGCTGCTACTGTAATTCAAAAATTGGTTTGGCAGTGGCACTGCTCTCATCATTAACCGTTTATTGTCCCACTGCTGGCCACAGGTCTCCTCTCAGAATGAGGATTAGGCCGTAGTGCACCACGCTGGCCAAGTGCGGGTTGGTGGACTTCACACACCGTTGGGAACTTTATGGACAACTCTCAGATGTATAGGTTTCCTTACGATGTTTTCCTTTACCGTTGTAGCAAGTGATAATTAATTTCTAATACGCACACAGATTCGAAAAATCAGGGGTGCGTGCCAGAGATTCGAACCCGGGACCTCCCGAACGAGAAACCGAAATGTTACGACTGGGCTATCACTATCAGTGGCACTACTGAAGATGAATAATGAACGTTTCGCTGTTTTGTCGCTTCTGCAATGTTTTCGAAACGATTCGAACGAGATAATATTATAGTTCTGCACTAGTCAAAAAACTGTTAAAAAAAATTATATTTTGGATATTATTTAATCATCATACAGAAAAAATAATAATAAGTAAACGATAAAACATTAGCAACAAATAACAGATATACAAAACACACATACATACATTTTGTAATATAAACCACAATTTTAAATATAATCATAATCAAGAGAGTAATAATTCTCAAGTTATAAATATACCTTAAAATGTATATTTTTTTAGAACATATAAAAAAAAAACAATCCTGCACTAACAACGTAAACGACAAAATATGTCACTAAATATAATTTACCACTTTCACCACAATTGCCATATCCAGTACTGGAGTATTTTCGATCCTTGTACTATGTCACAGTTCTCAAATCTACCCACCCATTGTAAATTATAATTGTACCTTTGAATGTTCGCTAAGACTAAGACTATTTGTTTTCTGTACGCCTTAAATTATTATTATTTATTTTGTTTACACTTACATACACTTTTATTTTGTTTTCTCTGTAAGTGAATTTTTGTAATTCTTGTAGAGAAATAATAAAGATCTTAAATCTTTAGTTTCGCTACGGCAATATGAATATTCGATGTGCTAATGCCTTAAATCATATAGACTTTTACCCTCGGATGTAAAAGCGTCTGCCGTTCGATTTCCGAAGCAAAAACGATCTTTCTATTTCGTCATTAAATAAATAAACTTTATTTATTTATACGGCCCATAAAGATTCGATTAGATGGACAAATAAATTATTGTCGTTTCAATTTGTATTCGTGAATGTTATGTGAATCTTATGTGGCGGGCGTAGGGTTGAGAATGGTTTGTTTTCGGTGTCGTCGTGACATGGAACTATAGTGCAGGTGAGATTTCAGGAAATGCGATGGTCATAGACCCAAGTGAGACGTAAATACACACTACAGAACCCTTTGTGGCATATACTTGTAAACGTAAACGACAGGAACTGTTTTGGTTTCGGAAGTACTGATCATGATAAAAGATTTTTTTATGCATAAGACTGCAATACAAAAAAACATTTAACAATTCAGAAAAACTGCTTTTTTTATAATTTAGTCTAGTGAATGCAGATGGGGTACTTAGTGGAAAGTGGTCACCGTCGTCTGGACATTTATAACACTAGATGGGTCGCCAGCATCGCCGGCTATGAAGGAGAGCTGATGCACCTTTTTTCAAAAACCGTAAATTTAGACACTCTTTAAGTTGAATTGCATTGACCATCTTATAAGAAGATCTGCAATCAGCTTCCTTGCAATAACTACAACACTGGTTTTCAGTGACATTTAGTTATTTCTGGACATAAGGCATCAAAAATAAAAAGGTCTGCACTCAGCAGCGTTCTAGTAACTACGACACTGGTTTTTAGTGACATTTAGTTGTTTCTGGACAAACGACATTAAAAATAAAAAGGTCTGCATTCAGCACCGTTCTAGTACCTACGACACTGGTTTTCAGTGCTCGTTAATTTCTGGATGTACGACATCATACAGTAAAGTAGTCCTCTACATTTATTTGTAACGGCTCACAAGCATACGAGGCGACCATGTCAGTCCTCGGAAGTCGCAACGCATCTGTTATCGACGTCTATAACATGACATGATTGTCGTATCATGTCATGTCATAGAAGTCGGTAACAGATGCGTTGCTACTCCCGAGGACTAAGATGGTCGCCTCGTATGTAAGTGAGCCGGCAACCACACCTTTGTAAAGAAACACAAAAATTGCTTCACGCTAGGATTGGGTGTAGCGGTGGTACCTCCCCGGTCGAACTGCAAGGGTTCTACCACCTTCAAACCTTGCTACTTCACATTAATAAACAAAAAAATAATTTCCGACTAGCCCACAAAACAGGATTGTCTTGCGTTGTGATGCAAGAACATGCCTTTAATGTGCTTGCTTGCATGCATTAACTTCACAGAACAGATGGACGTGTGGAGTACGCCCTCGTAATTAATTCCTTGTAACCAGCCATTAAATCCCATCTAGAGAATAATGGTTTAACTCTACAGAGATCACGATTACTGGTTTATTTAATTTTGTGAAGTTTATTTCGCTGCGATTGACAGTTAGAATACATGGGTATTTAGTTTTAGCTGTCGGCAATACGTAGCCGAGTATATTCTGAGATTTTTAGCCGACTTCAAAAAAGGATGAGGTGATGTTTTTTTTATTTGTTATCTTAGAATTCTGTCATTTATTAACCGATTTGAAAACAGTTTTTTTGGAAGGGAATGCTTTTCGTTTGTTCCCATTTAAATTTGAAGACAAATTGCTATCTCAAAAATTCTCACAATTAAAATCGACTGTAAAAGGATTTAAAAGTAAAAAAAATTGCTCAATTGTTAAGTTCATTAAGTCTCCCTTGAAGTCGGTGTTTCAAAACTACTTAACCACCCAAAATATTAAAGCGCCGACTTCAAAAATGACACACACTGGTCAAACGTGTGTTTCTGCCTCTGTTGTATCCAATGAGTTTGTACGCAAGCGTTTGATACGGCGTATTTTTTATCGATAATCGATAGTAACGGCTCTAGCCCCACACGTTAAGCGTCTCGCTAACAATATGATCGCCTACATGGATTCCTATCTTTGTCACAAACCTAACCTTGAGGCTCGACCTGAATATATTACGCATTGGTGTTTTTAAAGCATAGTAGAAATAATAAGCAGTGATAGCCTAGTGGTAAGATTCCGGTCTCTCGGTCCCGGTCCCGAGATCGAATATCTGGCACGCATATTTGATTTTTCGAAATTATGTGCGTATTAGAAATCAATTATCACTTGTTACGGCGGTGAAGGAAAACATCGTGAGGAAACCTGTATGCCCCAGTGTTCCATAAAGTTCTCAAAGGTGTGTAAAGTCCATCAACGCGCACTTGGCCCGCGCGGTAGATTACGGCCTAATCCTTCTCATTCTGAGAGGAGACCCGTGCCCAGCAGTGGGACAATAAAGGGTTGATGATGAACAATAAGCAGTGATAGCCTAGTGGAAAGATTCCGGGCTCTCGTTCGGGAAGTCCCGGGTTCGAATCTCTGACACGCACATTCGATTTTTCGAAGTTATGTGCGTATTAAAAATCAATTACCACTTGCTACAGCGGTGAAGGAAAATATCGTGAGAAAAACCTGCATGCCTGAGACTTTTTTTCCATAAAGTTCTCAAAGATGTGTGCAGTCTACCAGTTCTCACTTGGCCAGCTTGCACTAACCTAACCCCATTTTGAAAGGAGACCTATGCCCAGTAGTGGGAGAATAAAAGGTCAATGATGATGCTCAATCCCATATTAATTACGTAAATAAACGAACGGTGTTGCATTCTACGACGCATCAAATAATTGCAACTCCTACCTTATATATAACCTCTATATATAATCGCTCTCGACAATAATTTACAGAGCCAGCTACAAGCAAATATTTATGCAAATAGCTATGACATTTCTGCTCGTACCGTGGCTTGGGTCGCTTGAAGGGAGTACCCCCATTTATCCGCGTTTGAACGGCGAAGAAACTGATCGTTTTATTTGAAACTATGCAGTTGACCCAGCAAACGTTGTGTTGCTGTTTTTTTTGATGGCTTTATTACAAAATATGGATTTTTTTGTATGTATGAGCCTACGGAAATTAATTGTCTAAATAGCAGTGAAAACTGCATCAAAATCTGTTGCGTGGTTTATAAGAATAAAGCTTAGAAACAGAGAGACAGAGACGGAGGGCGATTTTGTTTTATACTACACAGTGACACAAATTCATTTTTTTTTTATGAAACTGAAAGAGCAAAGCTTGTAGTCAGTCTAATGGTATGTGGTTATTACTGCCCATGCGCATCTGTTATCTCTATACAGAACAGAAGGTATATAAAGAAGCTATATGAGGTCGACAACAAAAGCGTTGCTTCTCCTGAGGACTAAGACGGTTGCCTCGTACGTGAGCCGGCGACCACACCTTTCCACCGAGAAGTAAGAATTGGTTGCCGTTTTATCGTAACTTTCTCTTCGACTAATCACAACGACCCCGTCATGCGACAAGCGCCATACAAATGCGACCGAGTGACAGTTTTGACGTACCCGAGAGTTAACGTTTTGTAGGAATAGAAAGTTTGAAAGCTTTTGCAATTTGGCTAGACCCCCAGATGTATGAACGGACCTACGACCGATTTATCGAACTCCTATTTTATATGAAGTAGGTTAAATCTCTTGAAAGCCAGTACTTTAAAAGTGAGTCAAAAAAATGGATGGAGTAGGGTTTAGGTATTAGGTAGGCTTCCTAACGGAACGGTAATTCTTTAATAATATTCGCATTTAAGTCGCCCCATCACAACGTACAATCCAGTATTAAAATATAAGTGTTGCATCAAATCTTTCAGACATGCACAAAGACGTCGTACTTAGTAATGGCTCTCCGTTAATTAGCAAAGGAAGTTATTAACTTTTATTAAAATAATAAAGTTAAATTTTTAGAGACACGTAAATAATACACAAAATATGTTGACTTGCAATTATACACCTATATGTGTGTCAAAGTGTACTGGTGGTTGTGGTTAAATATTGTCTCCCAAAGAAGTGTATGCGCAATTTAACCAACCACCACAACCAATGTGCGCATGTCTTTAATTGAAACGAACAGAAATATAAGTACTTACCATCTCCAACTTCAGTTCTAATTTTGGGTCTAGGTCTTATACGGTTCTTCTGTCTGGTTGGTCTTGTTCGAATATCATTGCGCATTTTCTTGCGTATTCTGTTATCAGGTAGACGCGGACGACGTCTTCGTACCCCGAATGGGCGATAACGACATTTTCTGCGAACAGCTGGTGTATCGCCAGCGCAATCCAACATGTGTTGGTGCAAATCTTCTATGGTCACAGATTTATTGCATTTAGTGCAATCTCTAAACCCTCTCGGTGGACGAGTTCTGTTAAAATTTTGATTCGGGGGCACATACAAGTGCTTTAAAATATCCGCCTTTAATAGCGAATCGCCCACTATTTCATAATGTTGAACTTGGGCGTTAGGATGCTGTGATGATACATGCACACTCAGAGCGCGAGAATCTCGCGTTTGGGCCCCACATGCGCAGCATACGTAACACCTTGGTCGTACCCACTCGCCACTCAAAATTGCGGGCTTTATGTTAAACTTTGGAGCTGACGGCATCAATCCCAAAGAGGTTGGAAAGTCATGTTCGTTTTTATTCGGTGAAGGCTCCTTTACATATTTAACAATTTGCGACTTAGCAGATGGTATTTCCCTGCTCTCAAGAATTTCTTTTAGCTCTTTACCAATCATATTCTGTTTTTCAGTCTTTTTTGCGACAGGTGTAATATTAAATTTATCTTCAAATTTACGCCTCATGCATAATTGTGTCCAAATATCCAAACGTGATACTAATGTTATGATACAGTTGTTGGCGTGAGTATCTCTCTTTATTTGATCTGGATTCCATTGCTTTTCGTTGTCTATATTATCCCATTTCCACTTATGCTTGGGTGCTAAGCTACGTGGCATATAACCATCGAATACGTTTCGAGCATATTGCTCGCATGCTAATAATATGGGAAATCCTTCGACGGTATTTATCACTACGCTATTTTTCGACTTTCGTGTTTTGATGGTGCTGTCTGGATCAGGGTTAAAATTGAAGGAACCGTCAAGAAATTTTGATAAATTCTCCTGAACATTGCTAGCAACTTTAGAATAGAAACTGGTATCAAAACATTTTTCAAACTTTTGAGTGGCATCTTCAATAGCTCTGAACCAATCCTTCTTTGTTGATTCACCTGTTTTTGGTGATCTGTGAACTACACCTAATCGGGATAGTATTTGGTCAGCGTCAGTGTTATGAAAAGAAAAATTAGAAGGTATCCTTCTATTCCACTGAATGTCATCTAACACGATTACAGCATTTTTGTCCAGTACAGTGGCAGTTGTTAAATTTTTGCTGGGTGGCAAAATTAGATTCGTTGTAATGTTATCTTCAATATCGGCTTCATCATGAACGTGAGACGGTTTGAGCTCACAGGAAATGACTATACCGTTAAAACCATGTCCAGAAAAGTTTTTACCATTTCTGTAATCATCCTTATCATCGTTAGAGTCGAGTGACTTCTGACTCTTCTTAGTGGTTTTTTGGCGTAACCTGCTACGATAAGGTATCTTTTGTTTCTCACAAACGTTGAGCTTGTGTTCTGCCAGTTCCTTTGTAGAAGGGAAACGAGTGTGGCAGTCAAGGCAAGCGAAGTATTGATTAGGATGGCTGTCCACCATATGACGAATAATGTCGTTAGGTTCTGTTTCCACATGATTACAGAATAGACAGACAGCAGAAGATTCATGTTTAGAGTTTGGAAGATGTAAACGTCTGACATGTTTAGAAACAGATTGTTTTGAAACAAATATTCTATCGCAATAGGGACATAGAAGTTGCGGGGTTGGTAAAAGATCTGATTTACTAGAGAGTTCGTCTGGTTTAGTGGGTGACGCTTTGGACGGGGTGCTTGAACGTTTAGGTTTTTCATGGGCATGTTTAGCATCCAATTTGCGTACAACTTGTTTGATTGATTGAGGGCTGGGAATAGAGGACTTTCTTGGCCTCAGTCTTCCATTTAAACCAGACGATGGTTCATCTTCACTGGAGTTCATCGTGTTTAGTTCCTCTGGCCTAAAATAGAAGATTTACATTAAACCTCTACATGAAAATAAAATATACATATATTTGTACATTTAGTAGTACAATATATTGTGACAAAACTCAACAGTAGTTCAATTATTAATGTAACGGAAAGATTTTGAAAGCACTAAAACTGTTTATCTTGATACATGCATATTTTAACTGCCCGTAAGTTTCGATACCAGAATAAAAAAACGACCTTAAAATTTCCCTTTTTTCGCGTTTTTTTTTTAAATATACACCATAACTCGAGTTTTAAGACACGGCGCTCACGAACACCTATTCTGTGTACCCCTCGTGATCACGTACACAGAGGAAAAGGGGGTATAACTAGACTATACTAGACTACGAGAAAAAAATAATTATAAAGCAAAGCCTTAAATAATGTCTCGTTATTTTGAGGAACTATTTCATCACGCCGTATAGAGCGAAGCGAATATCGAGTGGGGGAGACAGAACGACTTCAGCTGCCATCTTAGGTTCTATTCTTTAATGTTTTGCACAATACATCTAATCATTATTTGTGATATAATATCGCGATAGTGAACGTGACATTTAGATACGATATATAAATTAAATAATTAAAACTGAAGTTAAGATGCGGTACTTACTCGGGCGGCAGGAACTGATAAACCGGTGAAAAAACATCTAAACAATCGTCTGATGCGAACGGGTCCGGCGCGATGATGTGAGGGTTGGGCTCTACATCATGCTTGAGGAAGCCTGATGTCAATAAACCATCTGGTGGGGATCTAAATCAAAAATTACATATTAGTTAATAATTTTCGATTTTTGCTACTATGTAAACGCTTACTTCTTGTAATCTTTCAAAACATTTGTAATACTAAATAAATATCGAATAGTTTGCCAAAATGGGTAAATGCTCGCTAAATAGAATAATGTCTCATTTTAAAACGATATACATTCTAGATTTTATAAAACATATCTTAACAATTACAGAGACATGGACCTTTCTACTACAAATAAAATATTGTAAGCATCTATTTGTTTTGGTAGGTTATTATTCTATATTTTGGTTGGAGCGTTAAAACTGTACTCATTTTTCTATTTTGTGTGTTTCAAGGATTAATGAATGTGTGAATGAATACCGTCCTGGCATTAGTGTAATATTTACTTAATTGAATTGCATACAGAATGAGTCGTGATTTGATCTCTATTAAAACACAGCTGTTGAGCAAACAAAATGTACAAGGAGGAATATAAACACGGATACTTACAATATTACAAATACTTTGTTTTAGATTTAAGCAGTTGTCAAAGAAAATCTGTCCTCGATTTACTCATTTCTATCTCCGGAAACGACAAAGGATATAGTGATATAGAATTGAGAGAAGAAATATTGATGTTCACTGTCGCGGCAACGGACACGTCGGCAGTTTGCATTGGGTACACCCTGATGTTGTTAGGCAAATATCCAATAATACAAAACAAGGTTTTCGAAGAGTAAGTTAT
>DWKN01000105.1:0-10491 GCA_018249455.1 Bungalotis erythus | reverse complement strand
GTTTTCTTTAAAAAGAACATTTAAGAAGACAATCAAATTTATTTACTTCTACTAGTCTATCCAGAACACGTGTTTAATATCTTTCGTTCCATCCCTGAACTAATTCTCGAAGTAAACTCTTCTCATTTGTACATTCATTACGAAACAGTTTACGCACGCGATAACTAGCACGATATAGGCATATGTTTTATTTATCTGCATTGGACAACATGATTTTACAACAATACGCGGCCTCCAGCCCAGGTTATCTAAGTTCATTCAAACATTACATGACCGACGGATACTCTTATCGATACTTAATCGGGCCAATATTGCCAATTTAATATATACCCCATTACGGTTGAGAGAGACATCGGTCGGGGGTTACTCAGAAAATGAACAGAGGCACGCGATCCACCCTGTATTCAATTTCATAGAAAAACTTATTTTATGTCAGCGAGGTTGCCCGCTCACGAAAAGCACAGAATTGATCACCAAAAAGACAAAGATTAAATGCCACAATTCAGTGCACAGTACACCGTTTTATACCTTTTCGTGGATTGCCTTTAGTGTACATACTCTTCATTAAGTATTAGTTATTTTTTCATGACAATTCAGTACATTATTTATTGGATAGTGAGAAATTTCGAAATGGTATTAATATAATAATAATATTTTTATACAAACAATATTTTAGTACAGTAGATATTAATAGCGAATTAAATATATATTTTCCCGCTTACTAATAAACGAAGTTAGACAATTGTGTAACGTCTTGACGATCTTGTCATATTTATCACAAGCTTCTCCCCGCGACTTCGTCCGCATGGACTGAGTAGATTTAGTATTTTTTGCGTGATTGACAAACAAACACACAAATTTTATGTGTTATTCCAGGTCATAATCTATCTGTGTATTAAATTTCATCAAAATCCGTCCAGCCGTTATAGCCCAAATAAGTAGCAAACATGCACACACTCATACACACACACACACACACATACAAACTTACGCATTCATAATAGTAGTAAGATGATGATTCAAATACTTTGACAAGAATAGAAATAGCGTGCAATCAATAAAATGTTTAACTCTGTTTATTAGTAACGCGTTAAATGCACTTTGGTTTTTATTTATAAGACTGGAGTGAACAACTAAGAATACGCCGTGTAGTCCACATGATGTAGATATATCATTAATTATATACAAAAAAATTATATTAGTAAAAAAATAAACGAATTTAAAATAATCTTTGCTCAGTATGCCATGCCGGTCTACATATAGTTTCTCAAAGAGAGTTTGTTTCGAACAGAACAAATCAGACATTTGCATGAAAGTTATAATTTATCGGAAGTTATAACTCACTGAATACTTTTGTGTAAATTGTGTTTATAATCAAGGGATAAGTTAGGTCCCTCCCCCCCAATGGCCTGCTACCTTGTCGTGGTGGGGGGGCTTGCGTGTCTTTACGATCCAAAAGGATCCCCAACAAAACCGCATTCAAATCGGATAAGCCGTTTCTGAAATTAGCGTTAACAAACATACAGACATACAGACAAAGTGAAAAACATTGTTTTGAGTTCTCTTGCGTATTTAAAGGCCCCTTATCATGAAACTTTAAATATATTTGCCATGGACAGACAGCGATAAGTTACAGTTTTATTATATGTATAGATAGATTGCTCTTCCACAATACCTTTGACGGGATTATCATTCCAAAAAGTCATTTTAATATATTCGGTTCATCGTTCTAAAACGTCTGTATTTTACCGAATGCTTCCGTATGTGATAAGCGCTATAACATTTCAGTTGCAATACCTACCGATTGCAGACATCCTCCTGTGCACTGAAATAGATAGCCAAGAATCTCTTATATCATTAATGCAGCGAGGTGAGGCGCCAATAGGTCGTAATGGGTGCGGACTAATTCCGGATTGTAATTACAAATGTGCACTTACCATATGTTTATGGCGAACCGTTTGATCAGGAAGCATGATTGCATTTATTTAAACAACAATAAATCGTAACAGCAGTAATAAATAAGATTTCACGCTTTTCCACAATAAATAAAACAAATAACCCTACTTCTAACGCAGTCGGGTAAAAAGTTAGAATTGTCTCTTCGTTATTTTAAAACAACCGTAGTTATGTAAGCTCGTGTGCTTTATGTTAATCTTACAAATAAAATCTATTACAATATGATACAAATGAACGCATGTAGCTCAAAATTTAGTTTTCAAGGTTAACAAAATTACCGTAAACAATATGGTTTTATTATTAAAAATAATTTAAATTTTTAAATATGTGTCATTTAGTATAAGTAATAATAACAAGGACACTTATTCTTAATTAATATTAATAAAAATAAAAAAACAAAAAATAATAATAATTTCATAGTTTGCATCATTTACAATAGATCTATTTTCTTTGGAGTCGGTGTCAGCCAAGGAAATACGACAAATTACATAAGTAGTCTTAGCTGCAAATCGTGTGTATTACATTACATTACCTCTGTGATGTTTACATAGGTATAATATTCATATATATAAAGGGTATGTATAAGTGGGTACCCAGTTGCCTAAATAATATTAGGTACGGGCTGGAAGTTACTTTGATTAATCGTAATAATTGGTTTTTTGATACAAAATGCCTCCATTAAATTGGGAATACTTGGTACAAATGTACCCCCATTAAATTGGAAATATTTGGTACAAATGTACTCCTATTAAATCAGAAATATTTGGTACAAATGTACCACCGTTAAATTGGAAATGATTGGTACAAATGTGCCCCCATAAAATCAGAAATATTTGGTACAAATGTACCCCCATTAAATTGGAAATGATTGGTACAAATGTACCTCCATTCGATTGGGAATAAAATTGTGAAAAATGTTCGCACTAAACTTATAGCTATTGGTACAATAGTTCCCACTAATTGGGGAAACGTACTTTTATTTTCAGGTCGTACGAACTCACTCACCACGATGTCTAGCAATTTACCATCTTTAGAAAAACTTGATTTAGAAGGCGATAATACATCGTTAGGGCAGCGATGGGGAAAGTGGAAACGTTCCTTAAATATTTATTTAGAGGCAACAGATATTACGACACCAGTCAAGAAAAGGGCGACATTATTATTGCTTGGTGGATCAAACCTTCAAGAAATATTCTATAACTTACCAGGAGCTAATGCAGAACCGAATAATGATAACAATGTTTTTGAAATAGCTGTACAGAAACTTGATGATTATTTTACTCCTAAACAGAGCAAGGTTTATGAAAGGCATGTCTTCCGCCTAATTAAACAGGAAGAGGGAGAAAAGTTTGAAAAATTTGTGGTAAGGTTGAGGGATCAATCAGAGAAATGCCAATTTGATAAGCCTGAAGAACATTTGATAGACCAAGTTACAGAGAAATGTTCATCTACAGATTTAAGGAAGAAGATTTTGACAATAGGTGATAGTATAACATTGGACAAGATAATCACGGAAGCTAACACGTTAGAAGTTGTCAGTAGACAATTGGAAGGATATGGACAACAAAATAAGAATCCTGACATTAATTCTATAACTCCTATCAAAGGAAATAGGTATACTTCGAGATTTGATACCAGCAAAAAATACAAGTTTAATCCGGATAAAGGGTGCGGTAGGTGTGGTAATTCTAAGCACACCTCAAATGCCGGGAATTGCCCAGCAATAGGAAAAACTTGTCATTCTTGCGGAAAGTTGGGTCATTTTCGACAATATTGCAAGTCACAATTACAAAGAAAGAGGAAGATAGAAGGAAATGATATACAAAAAGAAGGAAGACCATCGAAACAATGGAAGAAACGAAAAGAAATTGATAATGTGACAGAAGAAGAGGTTGATTACGTTTTTAATATCAATAATGATGCGAATATAGAATGTGACGTCGGGGGTATAAAAACAAAGATGTTGATCGATTCTGGGTCAAAGTATAATCTAATTACAGATCAGACATGGACAATATTAAAAGAGAAAGCAGTGACATGTTTTAACCTAAATAAAAAACCCAGAAAAACACTTTTGGCATACGGCAGTAAAACTCCGCTAGACATTTTAGGGTCATTTGAGACAACGATTAAGGTAAATAAAAAGGCAGAGCGCGCACAGCTATACGTTATCGCGAATGGATCCAGAAACTTATTAGGCAAAGATAGCGCCATAAATCTCGGTGTCCTGAAAGTAGGTGTTGATGTCAATCAAATTAAAAATGAGCCGTTTCCAAAATTCAAAGATGTATTGGTCCAAATACCCATCGATGACATGCAAAAATCCGTTTCTCAGCCGTATCGACGTATACCTATACCAATCGAGGAAAAGATCGATATGAAAATCAAGGAATTATTAGATAGTGACATAATTGAAGAAGTTCATGAACCATCGAAATGGGTGTCTCCTATAGTACCGATATTAAAAGATAATGGAGAATTACGCCTATGTGTAGACATGAGACGAGCCAATATGGCTATTATGCGTGAGAATCATCCATTACCTTCCATGGAACATCTTTTGCCAAAGATTAGGAAAGCCAAATACTTTTCTAAATTAGATATTAAGAACGCATTTCATCAAGTGGAATTGCATTCAGATTCAAGGCACATTACGACTTTCATTAGTTCGAAAGGTCTTTACCGATATAAACGGCTTATGTTCGGCATCACTTGTGCACCAGAGTTATTTCAAAAAATACTGGAAAAAATACTTCTGAAATGTGTTGGTGCTATAAATTTTATCGACGATATTCTGATTTATGGCCGAACAGAGCAAGAGCATGATATGCGTCTTCAAAAAGTATTGCAAGTACTGAAGGAAAATAATGTTCTTCTTAACGACGGGAAATGCTTATATAAAGTCAAAAAAGTAAATTTCCTAGGACATGAGCTGACCTCGGAGGGTGTCAGACCATTAAACAAATATATAGAGAGTGTAGCACATTTTAGGATCCCGAAAACTATAGAGGAGCTACAAAGCTTTCTAGGCCTTGTAAATTATATTAACAAATGGATACCTAATATGGCGACGATGACAGAGCCATTAAAGCATCTATTGAGACAGAAGTTCGGAAAAAATGCAAACATAGAAGAATTTTGGACAGCTAAACAAGATCATGCTTTCACCTTATTAAAAGACACCTTAACGAAAATTCAGACCCTCGGTTATTATGATGTGACTGATAAAACTCAAGTCATAGCTGATGCTAGCCCAGTCGGTTTAGGCGCAGTCTTGGTACAAATTGACGTTAAGGGTCCTAGAATTATTGCATACGGGAATCGTACGTTGACAGACTGTGAACGAAGATATAGTCAAACTGAAAAAGAGGCGCTTGCCTTGGTTTGGGCTATAGAGCACTTTAATGTGTTTTTGTTTGGTAAAGAGTTTGACCTAATTACAGATCATAAGCCGTTGGAGGTTTTGTTTGGAGCAAAATCAAAACCATGCGCTAGAATTGAGCGCTGGGTGTTAAGACTTCAGGCTTACCGGTATAATATTAAATATAAGCCTGGTAAGTCTAATATAGCAGACCCGTTGTCGCGTTTGTGTAAATATGCAAATCACTCAAAGGCGAAAAGTGACGAACATGTCCATCAAATCATGGAGAACGCAAGACCTCGAGCAGTTTCTATGACTGAGATTAGGATGCACTCGGAAGAGGATGCGGAAATACTTAAAGTAAAAAAGGGCATTTACAATAAAGACTGGGACGATAGTGTAAAAGGATATAAAATATTTGAAAATGAATTGTGTTTCTTTGAAAATGTCCTCTTAAGAGGTAACAGGCTGGTCATACCGTCTAAGCTTCGAAAGAATGTTTTAGATGCAGCACATGAGGGACACCCAGGCATTGCGGCGATGAAGGGTCGTTTGAGATGTAAAGTATGGTGGCCAAGAATAGATAAGGATGCCGAGACTTTAGTTAAAAGTTGTAAGGGTTGTACATTGGTTGGATTGCCAAATCCACCTGCACCTATGAAGCGTCGCGAGCTGCCAGAAGCACCCTGGGTGGATATTGCCATGGACTTACTTGGTCCATTACCAAGTGGTGAATACCTTTTAGTGGTAGTGGACTACTACAGCCGCTATAAAGAGGTAAAAATTACGAAAACTATTACCAGCGCTGTTATAATTCGGTTATTAAAAGAAGTATTTAGCCGATTAGGCTATCCCTCATCAATCACAGCCGACAACGGACGACAGTTTGTTAGTGACGAGTTCAAAACATTCTGCAAGGATTGTAACATACTGCTATTTAATACTATCCCCTATTGGCCTCAACAAAATGGCGAAGTAGAAAGACAAAATCGGGACATATTAAAGCGTTTAAAGATTGGAAGACTCGAAAAAGTTGACTTACAAGAATGTTTAAATGAGTACCTCATGATGTATAACTCGACCCCCCATTCTGTGACGGGAAAAACGCCAACAGAATTATTCTTCAGAAGATTAAACAGAGATAAAATTCCAACATTTCAAGACATAAGTAACAAAGTCGATGACACAGAGATAAGGGACAAGGACAAAGAACAAAAGGAAAAAGGAAGAAACGAATTTTATTCTTATCATAACGATATGAGTATCAAACGAAAGCTAGTATATAGACCTTTCCAAAAATATTATAATATATAATATTTCGTTACAATTTCATGCTACTATTTTGACACAAACTCCCAAAAAGTCCGTTTCAAAATTGATTTATTTGCAGTCGGATTTATTTTTCCTTTTTCATATGCTATAGTCCAGTTACCTATTGCGTCAACCATAACTCATCGTGAGTGTTTACCTAAAATTTAGTTTAATTCACAACAATACAAAGGTCAAGTATTTCTAAGGGTCCTTAGAAATACATGACAGTTGTAGCAGGGGGCCATAAAATGTAACTAAGTAAAGTACTTTTTATAAATTGAAATAGCAAACGCGCAAACTGTCCACCTGATGGTAAGTGACCACTGCCGTCTAGAATAGGAGAACTATTGTTCAGTACAAACTACTCTATCGACCTACCTGTAATCGATCACAGTCGCGTTCCTACTCCTGAGAATTAAGATGGTTGCCTCATATAAATGAAACTATAGGTTTTTTTTCCGAAAACAGACTAGACGCTTATGCTTTTTAAGACTAACCTATATATATATATTGACATATTTCAGTTAAATTCACAATCTCTTTTTTCACGGAAGATTCGTATTTGAATAGGATTTCTCCCTCCCACGCTTTGTTGATCTTTTGAAAGTAAAAAATTCAAAATTACAAACACATACAAACTTATTATGCATTTTATAACAAGGAAAATAGGCTTACACATAAGTCGAAATTTTAAATAATTTAAACACCCCTGATTCGTCTACCGCTCAGATTCAAATTGATGCTGCAGCTCCAAATCAAGGCTACCTTGTTATTGAAATGTTATTAAATTCATAGGGCGCTACGTTTTGGATCGATCAGACCTATAGAAGTTGTTCAAATCCCTTCAACAACTAGAAGAGAGCAGAGGATCTTGAAACAGCTAAACAGATTTTCTTTAATAATACCCAAGAACACTGAGGCAGTGATAGCCTAGCGGTAAGATATCGGCCTCTCGTTCGATAGGTCCGGGTGCGTATTAGGAATTAATTATCACTTTCTACAACGGTGAAGGAAAACACTGAGAGTTTTCCATAAAGCTCTCAAAGTTATTTGAAGTCTACCAACCCGCACTTAGCCAGCGTGGTGGACTGCGGCCTTATCCTTCTCATTCTGAAAGAAGACCTATGCCCAGCAGCGGGACAATAAAGTGTTGACGATAAGAACACTCTCGATCAAGTCACCTTTTAAGCAATAAAACTAAACCAAAATCGATTTATCCGTTTAGATTCTACGATGCCACAGACAGACACGATAAACTTATAATACCGCTCTTTTTGCGTGGGTTCTTAAAAACATGTCAGAAAATATATTTATTTCCTTAACATTTCGTTTTGATCAAAGATCGGACACTACCGAATGGCGTCGATTTACTGAGCCTATTTATAAAGGTATTAAGAATTCTGAGCACAAGGTTGTCGCTCTTTTCAGTAACAAAATGGAGGTAATGCGTAGTGACGAAAAGGCTTATAAATTGCCGCTACATGACTCTCGTGGTACAAATTTTTTAAGATTTTCTACTATCTTATACTAGGGATTCCATGATAATGGATGAACTATCGCTTACAAGCGATCTATTCCACACAACTAGTTTAGAGTTTGAGAACCTGTTTAAGTTTAGAACTATGAAAGAAGTCTTAAGAAAGCACAGGTAAGTTTCTGAGAGTTCTCCATCAACCACCGTTTATTGTCCCACTGCTGGGCACAGGTCTCCTCTCAGAATGAAAAGGATTAGGCTGTATTCCACCACCTTGGCCAAGTGCGGGTTGGTAGACTTCACACACCTTTGACAACTTTATGGAGAACTCTCAGATGTGTAGGTTTCCTCACGATGTTTTCCTTCAACGTTGTATCAAGTGATAATTAATTTCCAATACGCACATAAATTCGAACAATTAGAGGTGCGTGCCAGAGATTCGAACCCGGGACCTCCCGAAGGAGATATCGGATTCTTACCACTGGGCTATCCACTACTACATAAACACAATAAACTGTTTGCTAATATTAATTACTCTGTATTTATGAGTGAAAAGACAGTAAAAAGTAATTTGTGCTTTTTTTTTAATTAAATGTAATGTTTCTAGCATGAAACAGGTTGTGGCCTTATTACGAGAACTAGCCCATAATAAGAATAAGTAATGCTCGAAACTTGCGCCACGTACCGGGAGTCTTAGTGCGCAAGCGCAGGAGGAAGCTTGCGTAAACACGGTAGCCGCGGAGTTTGTGCGGACATACCGCCTACTAATAAACAAAGTTAAACAAATGAATAGTTATACAACGTTGCTGTCGCTTTGTTACATTGGTGACTTCGACGGACTTTGACAAGGATATACATAGTGTGTAACTATTTAATTGTTTAACATTGTTTACACCATTCTGTACATGAACATATATGAACATGTTCACACACCGCAAAGTGTAGTGGATAGATACGACTTGGCATTTTAGTCATTCATGTTGAGGATTATAGTTTAGGCTACTTATTGTCGCGAAAAATTTAAGTTTCCGCTAATAGACGTGTTTTAGAATTTCCACGGCGTTGTAAGTAGCTAGTAAACTCATGGCTGTGTCATCATAAGATATAGTCCTGCTACTATTATGAGTGCGAAAGTTTGTACGTATGTGTATGTTGTATGTGCGTATGCGTATGTGTATGTGTATGTATACGTATGTATGTTGAAACAGCTGAACGGACTTGGATGAAATTATGTTATGATCTAGAATAAAACATAAGCTACTGTTAGTAATAAAATTTGCCATAGGTTTTACTGTTTTATGTTTGTTTTGCCAATCACGCAAAAAGCACTAAATCGATTCAGTCCACGGGGATGAAAGCACGGGTCGAAACTCGTAAGGTAATAAATAAACAACAATCTTATTACTATTATAAATGCGAAAGTTTGTATGTATGTGTGTGTGTGTGTGTGTGTATTTGTGTTTGTTGCTTCTTTGGGCTAAAACGGCTGGACGGATTTTAATTAAATTTAATACACAGATAGATTATGACCTGGAATAACACATAAGCTACTGTTAGTAATTAAACTTGCCATAGGTTTGCCTCATTGTGTGTTTGTTTGTCAATCACGCAAAAGTACTAAGTCTCTCAATCTAAACAGCTCAGTCCACGCGAACGAAGTCGCGGGCAGTAGCTTGTAATGTATATAGATTTTATTCACATTTAAATTTATTGAATATATTGCCAAGCGAAGTTTAGTGGTTTCAAGAATAATATGTAGGTAAATGCAGTTTATTTAAATTAGATTTAAATTGGATTCACTTTATTGCCGCCGCGGGAGCTGATCATGCTCGGATAACTAATTAAATGTTTCACGACGTTTTTGAATGGTTAAATTAGCATTTGAGCGATGGACTAATAAAAGACAAGAAACAACATAAAGTGGGTTATTTTTAATATCGGGGTGATATATTTTTATAATCGTAGTTCGTTATCGATCGATAATGAGATGGCTTCTGAATTTTGTATATTTATGTGTTATTTTTGCGTTGTATATATTTATATATTTGTATTATAGTTATATATTTGTATTGTATATGTATTGTATTATGTATTATTGCGTTGTATTTGTGCGTATGTATTATCTTTTGTAGCAACGTTATAAGTTTCAAAATATTGTGAATAAATTGTAGATAATTTGACTGGCTTATATTTATTGTTTCATCATCAACCCTTTATTGTCCCACTGCTGGGCACAGGTCTCCTCTCATATTGAGAAGGATTAGGCCGTAGTCCACCACGCTGGTCAAGTGCGGGTTGGCGGACTCACTTTTCACCTTTGAGAACTTTATAGAGAACTCTCAGATGTGTAGGTTTCCTCACGATGTTTTCCTTCACCGTTGTAGCAAGT
>DWKN01000104.1:0-10516 GCA_018249455.1 Bungalotis erythus | reverse complement strand
GTGAGCCGGCAACCACACCTTTCCACTGAAACACAAAAATTGCTTCACGCTAGAAATGGGTGTGGCGGTGGTACCTCAGTCGAACTGCACCGGTTCTACATTTAAATCATCAATCTCACTCTATATTTAATTTAGAATTCAATGTGTATCAAATTTTGAGGGGTTTAATTAATTCTAAGGATTTGAATTTCATTACCTTCAGGGGAAAATAACAACGTGAGGAACCCTGGTTAAATTGGGTAGCTTGTGACATTGAAAATATTTCGGCCATAAAAGAATGAATCAGGATTGAGTGTTTATTTTGGATGCTGCCACAATTCATTACGATTTGCCACCAAATATAAGGGACCAGTAGTTAGTTAAAGCGAGACAGAGATCTACAGAATATTCGTAAGGTGTCCTTGGACTCAGGTGTTTAAATGTTGTAGATCCGATACGTTTTGACTGGAATGATACCACCGCTACGCCCATTTCTAGCGTGAAGCAATTCTTGCGTTTCGGTTGAAATGTGTGGTTGCCGCCTCACTTACATACGAGTCGACCATATTCTCCATCTCTTTTAACTTGAGATGGAGCTCTTGTTCTGTGTGGAGCTGTCCATGGGCAGCAGTGACTACGTGCCATTAGGCAGACTGCTTGATTAACACTTCTTTAAATTCACTACGAATAATCCATTATTCGTAACATTTATTAAGAAAAAAATACAAAACGTATGTGTGTATTTATGTACGCACGTAAGAAGTTATACTTCTTTGGCGTAACAAGATATAAAATCTTTCAAAAAATTTTATCCTTCGCGTTATCCTACGTTTGTAGAGAAAACGAAAACGACACTAATAATAGATAAAAATGTATTTAATACTTTGAAAGAAAGTTTTATTATAACGCATTATCTAGTTAAATAAATTTTATTCAAAAATCATAAAGCTTTTTATGAAAATCTAAAATGTTGATTAGCTAATTTCATGGTGTCGGTTTGTCGTGACGGTGTGCGCGCGCATCGTAAAAATTTACTCTCATCATTTTTCCCTAAAGCGCCGAAAGAAATATAAATAGAATAGAAGTACATAGATACTGGTAAAAAAAGAGAAAAAAAACTATTGTGAAACTTTTAATTTCTATCTGTAAATCGGTATTAAATATGAAGTAGTGAAGATATTAAGTGACCATGACATCGTGTTTCTGTTTAATCACGAGTTAATTAAATAACCGAATAAAGGTCACATAAACATTGCAAAGTTATCACTCAATTTAATAAGTGTCATAGTAACAAATAATATAAATACCGTTTCGTAGCCGTTTATGTCTCTAAATATTTGGGTAACATCAAAAGTTTGATTGGCTAACTTTTAAATTAAAGATCACAACTGTTTTATATTCCAGCTATCAGCGCCACAATCTGCGTTCGAAACAGTTTATGAAGCATTCAATGAATCGGCAATTTGTCCCCAATATGACAACGTACTAAAAAAGGGAATCGGTGTGCTTGACTGTCTTCGATTGAATATTTTTGTACCGAATTCAGCTAGCTTGCTGAAGCCTCTTCCGGTTCTAGTGTGGATATACGGCGGGAGATTTGAAACGGGAAACTATAAAACAGCAAAAATAGCACCTCGATTCCTGTTAAAACATGATATTGTTGTAGTAACATTTAACTACCGAACCGGTCCATATGGATTCATGTGCCTTGATACACCCGATGTGCCAGGTAATGCAGGCTTAAAAGATCAATTGCTGGCACTAAGATGGATCAAAAACAACATTGGAGCTTTTGGTGGCGATGTCAATAAAATAACGTTGAGTGGACAAAGTGCGGGAGCGGTTTCTGCAGATTTTCATTTGTTATATAACGAAGAAATCTATTTTAATCAAGTTATAATGCAAAGTGGAACTGTACAATGCCCTTGGGCGATAATTGATTCCGACCGCAATGAACCAATCCGACTAGCTGAACTACTCGATTTCAAGACCGATGATTTCAGAGAAGCCATGTATTTTCTTTCAAAAACGGACCCTGCCTTAGTTATAGCTGCAAAAGCAAGTCTTGGAACAGTTTCTAGGCCGTGTGTCGAAAAAACATTCAATAATATCGAACGTTTTCTCACAGACTATCCAATTAATTTAGATATACCCAGAGCACGAACAACGCCCATATTAATTGGGTTCACTCCAGATGAATTGACCTTCGAATACTCAAGATTTCCTATTGAATTTTTCGAAAATCCTAATTTGTTTGCTGAGGAAATATCAATTTCTTTTGACCTTGGTAACAAAAGCGAACACATGGGAAATTATTTTAAACATTTCTACGTTGGCGAAACATTAGGAGCAGAATCTACATTGAAAGTGTGTGATTTTGAGTCGGACTTACGTTTTAATCATCCAACGCAAAGAAGTTTAATTGCATATTTGGAGAATGGCGGTGAAAAAGTTTATCACTATTTATTTACATATCTAGGTGATAGAAATATACAAAGAATTTCTAATAATATAACAATAGGTGGTGCAGCCCACGGCGATGAACTCGGTTATTTATTTGACATAGCTAGCTTGCAAGGAATTATGTCTGTAGAAGATCAAGTCATTGTAGATCGGATGACGACGATGTGGACCAATTTTGTTAAGTATGGGTATGTACCTAATAATTATTGCAATTTCATTATTTTACGTTACTTAAATATATTTCGTTTTCTACCAAGTTATTTTCCAACAAATATTTAATCTTAACTTCATTTTAATCAGCTTGTAATGATCGACCCTTTATTGTCCCTCTACTGAGCACAGATCTCCTCTCAGAATAAAAATGATTAGGCCGTAGTCCACCACGCTGGCCAGGTGCGGGCTGGTGGACTTCACAAACCTTTGAGAATTCTATGGAGAACTCTTACATGTGTAGGTTTCCTCACGATGTTTTCCTTCACCGTAGTAGCAAGTGATAACCAATTTGTAATACGCTCATAAATTCGATAAATTAGAGGTGCGTGCCAGAGATTCGAACCCGGGACCTCCCGGACGAGAGAGCGGTATCTCACCACTAGGCTATCACTGCATGGGTTCACTTCCTACTTGCATAGAAAAATCTAAGTGTGGAAATGTACCCATTACCCAATTAATACCTTTTCTTTCCGTACCTAATTGCTATTAATTAACAAATTAATTCTATAAAAGGGTATTCCCAATCAATGGGTACTAACAATTAACGTTAATATAAACAAAGATAATTTTTATCGTCACAGCAACCGTATCAGTCGAGTCTAGTGACGCCTTCGCGGATAAGCAAGCAGAGGTCAGCCAACGCGAACGTATTGAGTCAGGTAGGTAAAGTTTGTGGTTATTTTTAACAAATTTATTTTATAACTAGCTGACTCGGCAAACATTGTTTTGCTATGTTTTTATTGACGGCGTCGTCACAAAATATTGATTTCGCTCCATTATAAAATACTTAATTAGAATATTTTGTATAAATAAATTCGGGAATAAATTGTCTAAATAACAATGAAAACGGATTCAAAATTCGTTGCGTGGTTTAAAAGCAGAAACTTGGAGACTTGGTGTAGTGATGTATTCGACGACTTATGGTTCGTCTAGAATGTCACAAACTTACGGACGTTGTACGAGAAAGCTATAGGATTAAAGCTCAGGAGATGCGCAGTAGCGTTTTTGAACATCAAGAATTATTCCTCTGCAGCAATCCCGATACAACTGGCGCATATAATGTATTATAAAGGTGAACTAGAACTTGTGCGGTTCAACCGGGGAGGCATCACCGCTGCACCCGTATCTAGCGTGAAGCAATTTTTGTGCCGGCTCATTTACATACAAGGGCGACCATCTTAGTCCTTAGCAGTAGCAACATATCCGTCATCGACGTTTATGATATGACATGACATATGTTTATGGATGGCAGTGACCGCTTACCACCAGGTGGATCGCATGCCCCTTTGCTAATTTAATTTTATAAGAAAGGCACTAGCTACAAAACATTTAGTAGGCTTTTGAATTATGGTAAACCAACTATGCCGCGTGTTACGTAAACTTTACAACCAATAATTGGAATAACGAGATATGACAACTTGCTGACTCTATAGGCACTGATATGTCGTCATTAACCCGTTATTGTTTTATTGCTGGGTACAACTTTCCTCACAGAATAAGAAGGGTACCCAGTAAGAAAAGCCACTGTCCACCACGCTGGCTAAGTACGGGTTAGTAGACTTCACACGCCTTTGAGAACTTTATGGCGAATTCTCAGTAGATTGTATTTATTTTCAGTACATATATTCTGTAGGATATTCGAAGGAACTTTTAGATAATACGCTGGTTCTAGATGTTTGGATGTGTCCAGTGTACCCCAAATTGCACAAAGTCGACAATTAACAATAAAAACTACTTACTGTTCCTCTGGAACGTCCAGTCTCCCAAAAATGGATATCTTGCGGAACGTCTCGCACAACTCCACCGGTGGGATGAACAGTAACACACTCTGTTGTTGCAGTTATTTATTTTAATTGCAAAATCACGCACGGCGCTAGACTATGTTCCTTTGACGGTCGGACACTACTTTCTTTTTCTTGCCACTAGAGGCGCTAGTTTTGTTTTCCTTTTTCAAGAATCCGTCATTTCTGTTCCACTGTACTACTCCGTTGGTTCAGTGGCAGAATTATTGCGAATTGGAAACAATGCACAACTAGTGGTAGATTCAATACCGAACACACCCCCTACCGAAACCATGATAATGGTTTCCGCCAAGTAATATAATAAAATATTAATATTCAAACTAATAGACTAGCTCTACAAAAAAATAAAAGTGAGAAGCTAAATTGAAAGTGTCAATAAATATAATAATAAACTAAAATGAAACTAAATTATTATTACTAATTAACGTAAGGTAATGGACTTAATTTATTGACTGGTCTTTGCAATCTAGTTTTGCTCGTACGTAAAGTAACACAACGAACAATTCCGTCAGGACCGGGATGTAGAGCCTCTATTTTACCCAAAGGCCAATTACAAGGAGGCGCGTTATCAGTTTTTATGAGAACTAAATCGCCCACGTTAAGATTAAACTTTGACGTGAACCATTTTGCTCTTTGTTGAAGGGTATTTAAATATTCTCGACTCCAACGTTTCCAAAATAGTTGGGAACTTTTTTGGATATACTGCCAACGTGACAGTCTGTTAATCGACACATCTTCGAGATTGTACTCTGGTGTGGCCATTAAACTTTTCCCAATAAGAAAATGTCCCGCAGTTAAAACATTGAACTCGTCCGGATTATCAGTAGCAGGTAACGGACACAAGGGTCGTGAATTCAAAATAGCCTCTACTTTGCAGAAAATCGTATAAAGTTCTTCAAAAGTTAGAGGTTTATCACCAACACTACGTACTATATGGTATTTAGCGGATTTAATTCCAGCTTCCCATAGTCCACCCATGTGAGGAGCGCTGGGCACGTTAAATTTCCAAATAATTTGTCTCTGAGCGCAACCATAAATAATATCATCTCTAACTTGTTTATCTCGCAAAAACTTATGAACTTCATTCAAGTATTTACTCGAAGCTACAAAATTAGTACCACAATCGGAATAGAGAAAAGAACATAAGCCTCTACGACCTACAAATCTGTCTAAACAGGCGAGAAAACAATCCGCAGATAGAGAAGATAGAGTCTCCAAATGAACTGCTTTAGTCGAATAACAAATGAAAAGAGCTAAATACGATTTAGTTACTTTTGCATTTCGACGTAAGCTCTCTTTGGTAAAAAACGGACCACCTAAGTCGACACCTACATGTTCAAATACCTTGTTAGGCAACAAGCGAGTCGGTGGCAAAGGTGCCATCTCTGGTTGCAAAAGAGATGGTTTGCATTTAAAACAAATCTTACATTTGGATAATACGGATCTTATAATACTACGAGCAGATAAAATCCAAAACTTTTCATTGATAATACTTTGCAACGTCCGTGGACCGACGTGTAAGTACTTTTTATGATAAAACTCAATAAGCAGTTTTACAAAAATTCCAATTTTAGGCAAAAGTCGAGGATGCTTGGAATTATAAGGTAAATCAGAATAAGCGATGCGACCCCCTACCCTGAGAAAGCCACAGGAATCTAGAAAAGGTGATAATTTTTTGAGAGAAGGAACAAACTTCACATGTTTTGACAACAGTTCCAACTCAGATTCGAAATAAGCATGTTGCACCAAACGTATCAATGCATCTTCAGCTTTGTTAAGCTCTTCAGTAGAAAAGGGCGTTAATCTCAGAGTTGCATTTCGTGTATTTCGCCATCGCAAAATCCAAGCCATGCATCTTTGTAGTTTTGAAAATGAAGAAAATCTAATGAAAACACGTTCACAAAATTCTTTTTTATTCTCAATTTTATTATCAACTTGTTCTGAGAAGAAATTATAAGACACTTTTAACTCGGGCGGTGTCGATTCATTTTCTTTTATAAAAACTGAGATAGGCCACTCATTAAAGGGCTTGTATAACCAATCGGCACCCCGTAGCCACCTTTGACTATCATTGACTAACTGAGATGATAAAACTCCACGCGAACAAATATCAGCCAAGTTATGTTCACTGTTAACATGATGCCAATGATGAGAAGGTAAGATCTCAATTATTTGAGTCACACGGTTACAAATAAATGTTTTCAGTTTATAAGCTTCAGTGTGAAGCCACGATAATACAATTGTAGAGTCAGTCAGTGCAGTAACTCGACTAACTTTGACCCGTGTTAAATTATCTTTAACAAACCTTAAAAGTTTACAAAGTAGAACTGCACCCATTAATTCCAAACGAGGAATAGTCATAGGTTTGACTGGTGCAACCTTTGACTTCGCCGTAACTAAAGAAACCTTAACATTGTCTCGCTCATCTCGAGTTACAGCGTAAATACATGCTGCGTAGCCATGTAATGACGCATCACAAAAACCTACCAACTCGCACTCAGTCTGACCAGGCAATAGCATATGTCGTTCAATCGACATTTTAGCTAAACACGGAAGATCAGCAATATAAGCTGCCCATCGATCGCTTATTTCTACAGGCAGTTGCTCATCCCATCCTATGCCTAACTTCCACAAGTCCTGCATAATTTGTTTAGCGACAAACGTACACGGCGCGATAAAACCTACAGGATCATAAATAGAAGCTAATAATCTTAACACAGATCGTTTGGTCTGAATACTATCTGTTTTATTAATACGAAATGAAAAATCATCTGAAAAAGGAGTCCACATGAGACCTAACACCTTAATAGAACATTCATTTCCATCCTTCATGAATGTAACTGAACATTCCCTGTTTTCGGAAGGAACACGATTTAATAATTCAGCACTGTTGCTTGTCCACTTCTTCAAAACAAAACCACCACTATAACAACAAGCAATCAGCTGTTCCTGTAACGTACAAGCTTCTGTAAGATCATTACAAGACCACAGAATATCATCCATATAAACGCCCTCACGGAGGACTCGCGCAGCAAGGGGAAAACGTTTCTCCTCGTCGCTTGCCAACTGTAACATAGTACGAATAGCGAGAAACGGAGAACAGCTAAGTCCGTAAGTTACAGTTTTTAACTCGTAGACCTTTATCGGATCGTCTAGCGAGTCACGATACAAAATATGCTGATAGCCACGATCACTTTTACGTAATTTTATTGCACGGTACATCTTACATACGTCACTAACTAAACAATATTCAAATAATCTGAAATTCAAAATTATAGCTGCAATGTCACGATACAACTTCGGACCTGTCAGTAAAATGTCATTAAGCGAAACATTATTACTACTTTTCGCCGATGCATCGAAAACAACGCGCAATGGAGTAGAAGAACTGCTAGGCCGCAAAACACTGTGATGTGGAATAACATATTTACTTGGTTCAGTTCCTGTGTATAATTCCATATGATCAAGGGCTTCGTATTCACGCATAAATTCAGAATATGCCCGCTGTAGTTCTGATGAACGTGCCAACTTACGCTCAGTGTATAGTAACCTACGCTGGGCCACTGAGCAGGAATCACCTAACGGCGGGTGACCCGGAGTGAAGGGGAGTGGAACCACGTACTGACCATTTGCTTCACGCGTATGTTCTTGTGTAAAAATATCTTCAGCCATCTGATCTAAAGGATTAATTGAAGGTTTACACGAGACCTCTTCAATTTCCCAAAAAGCACGTAACGCCTGATCAAGCGATTGCTCTTCTTCAACGGAGACAGAAAAATGCAAATTTTGAGAAAAATATGTTTCATCATTAGGACATAGTTTCCCACTAATAACGTAACCAAAAATAGTATTAATAACGCTAGGAATATCGTCCTTAATAAATAATGGTTTATCTTTAATAATATCTGAAACGATATCATTACCAAATAAAATATCCACACGCGATCGCTTAAAATATCCCGGATCAGCTAAATCAAAATGTTTATATTCATCAATAACATTCGGAGGAAAGCTGACATTAGGCATTTCAGATGACACTTTTGTTACGACGACCATATTTAACGTAAATCTTGGGACGTTCTTGTTTCGCGGCTTAACGAAACAACTTACCATTCCTTGATTTTTAATAAATTCTCCACCAAGACCCGAAATAGTAAATGGACATTTTTTACGTTGTAAGCCCAAACGTTGGGCACATTCCGAAGTAATAAAAGAACTTTGAGCTCCAGAATCTATAACTGCACGGCAGTCCTGATATTGTCCACTAATATCGAGTACATGAGCCCGCGTAGTTCCTAGCACTACTCCGTAATGCTTTTCATCTGTGGAATACAGAGCATCCTGTGCCGCTGTCGCATCACTCACGGAATGAGACGACACCAGTGCTTGCTGGGTTTGACATTGCGGCAGTTGCGCTGACGAACGGTTCGACACGGTCGAAATGTTCACCCCGCTAGAACTGCTAGAGTGCCCCGTATCTTTATGTAATAAGTAGTGATGCGGTGACGCACACACACCACAAGTAATAATACTTTTACAAAATGCAAGTTCGTGATTCGATTTCAGGCAATTCGAACACAACTTCAAAGAACTAACACGGTTAATCCTATCATCGACTGACATTTTACGAAAATGGTCGCACCGATAAATCATATGATTTTGATTACAATGAGGACATACTATTTTATTTTTATTAAACGTCTCCTCGGGTTTATTGAACAAACGAGAAGAAGTAAGAACGGATTTAGATGAAGTTTGCCGTGAATTAACCGGCTGGTTTGCGCGATAAGTATTAGTAACAAATTTTGGCTTAGATGGTAAATTCATAGATGTCGTAGGAAAAGTATGTTCCAAGACTTTAATTTGTTTGTTTACGAAATCTGTTAAATCGCTAAACTTTGGTATTGTTTTTTGATCGCGACTCTCTTCAAATAATTTCCTAGTATGCGGATCCAGGCCTCTCAACGCTAAGTGACAAAACAAATAATCATCAAGATTATCTATCTTAAGTGCCTGAATAGCTTTTAAAGAATGATCAAAAGTTTCTATGAACAACGTAAGGTTAGCGGTCGTATCTCTATACAAAGGCGTGAAGTTCAACATCTTTTCAAAATACCTACCTGCAAGCGCCCTATTATCTTGGTACTTTTCTAATAAGCTTTTCCATACTAAAGAATAATTAGCGGCAGTTATAGGTAATTTCTTTACGATATTAAGAGCAGTGCCTTTCACACACGACAACAAATAATGAAATTTATCGATTTCTGCAAAGTCACGGCTATGCACGAGGGAATAAAATGTATCATAAAATGTAGTCCAATTTTCTAGTTGACCATCGAACTCAAATAAAGTTAGTTTGGGTAGAGACGGCCTCGCTAACTCGGTATTGTTACCTTTCTGCTCAGACATAACGTGTGTGGCAGCCTGATACTTCCGCGCTGCTAAATTACACACATCGTATAATTGATCAAATGCATCTAATTGTGAAGTAGATAACTTAATACCAGGATTCAGCTGCATCTCTACTTCCAATATTTCCATAATGGTGTTTTCGAACTTCGTACGAACACTTTCTAGTTCGGAAAATTGAGCTAAAAAACTTTGCATTTTATTATAATCATCCTTAACCTTCTTTAATAAATCAAACAATTTTTGTACCTTAGAAAAAAGATATTCTCTTTTGAAATTCAAAGTTTTTAATTTCAAATCTAACAACTCCTTACGTGTCGGCTCTGTCATGTTGACGTTTTCCGACTATGACACCCTTATGAAAATATGAAAAAATATGATGCAATAATTACGAATTATTGCTTCTTATAGATGAATACACGTAAATAATATTATCTTGGGTTTAAAAATAATATTACACAAATGCTATAAGACATAAACATACACAAATATTACATACTATCATGAAAATGTTAAATATGAATACGTCTTACTAAAAATAAAAATTATAAATCCGGCTCTGAAGACCAGAAATGTAGGATATTCGAAGGACCTTTTAGATAATACGCTGGTTCTAGATGTTTGGATGTGTCCAGTGTACCCCAAATTGC
>DWKN01000103.1:0-10530 GCA_018249455.1 Bungalotis erythus | reverse complement strand
ATTACAACTGCACTATGGTGCACACTACTAAAGCTATGCTATAGTAAAACTCATCTATTGTATTCATTATACTTTTTAGTTAGAATACACGATTAGTAAAACAAAAAGTAATCAAATATTAAATTAATAAACCGAGCTATCCAAATACTACAACACCTTAAACCCGCTATCTAGCCATTACAAATCTTCTGTGTATTCTTCATTCAGACACTACTTGGACTTCATCCAACAAATGGTGAAACTGTACGCCGAAAAGCGGGCCGACTTAGAGGAACAACAGCTCCATTTGAATGTCGGTCTCGGGAAGATCGCTGAAACCGTCGAGCAGGTCGAAGAGATGCAGAAGAGTCTCGCTGTGAAATCGCAGGTAACGAATGACCTACTATATTTCGATTGAAAAAAGGTATAGCGCTTAAGAAACTATAAATCAAGCAATAAAAAAAATATATTTTTGATTTAAAACATGTCCAAACTGATTCGTACTCGCATGTCTTCTAAGAGTAAAGTTTAACGTAGTAAAAAAAATACAAGTTTAAAAGTAGAAAAAAATGTATTAATTAGGATTGACTGAAATTTACAATGTAATCTAAATGCTTTTAATAGGAACTTCAACACAAAAACGAGGCCGCCAACGCTAAGCTCCGTCAAATGGTGAAAGATCAACAGGAAGCCGAAAAGAAGAAAGTGGAAAGTCAGGAAATTCAAGTATGATAATCTTTTTCAACTTTCAGTTCTATACTTCATGCTACATTCTTAAATTTAGTTTACACAAAACTCTCATCTGCTGATTATACTAAGTTCTGTTTCATCTCCGGTGCACTAAGTTCTGTTTCATCTCCGATGTACTAAGTTCTCTTATGTATTCGGTTGTACTATGCTCTGCTTCATCTCCGGTAATACTAAGTACAAAGTGTATAATTCCTGCAATGTTTGTGTGTAAAATTAGGTCGCTCTCGAGAAGCAAACTAAGGAAATCGAAGCGAAACGGAGAGATGTAATGGCCGACCTCGCGCAGGTGGAACCCGCCGTCATCGAGGCGCAAAACGGTTCGACTTTATACATTACTTGCATCAAACGTTTACCATACACACATTTAGTTGTATATTGAATCCATATAGCCTCAGAGTCATTTAGATTTAATGACTATTGGTCATTTTAATATTAAAAGTCACTGCGACGACTTCCCAACACGTTTAAACTTGTTCAACCGCGTAAAATAAGTGGCATTTCTGTGCTACAGAAAATGGCTTCGTTATAAAATTTCCATTTATGTAAGAATGCCTTGTTTATGCCGTTGATCAAGTAAGTAGTTTGATTATTACAAAGATGCCTAATCCAAATAAGTGTGTAGTGAATTTGCCAACTTAAACAGTTTTTTTTGTAATTAACCTGTGTACATTGATATTTCGCAGTTAATTGTGTAACTTGTATTGAGGTAAACAACAGTCTAAAACACAATATACATACATTATGGCTTGTCTGTAAAAAGCGTACGTACATATCATCGTCAAAAGGACACCGTCGAAGTCCAGAAACATTGGTATTGGGTTCAAATTACTCAAAGGGTCTTGAAAATTTAGCAGTCGAGGGGTCGAAAGGGGGTGTCAATTTTTGTACTAAACGTGGAGGTGATTGCAAACAACAGCGGTGCGTTCGATCAAGAAGCAACAGCTGGTGGAAGTGCGGTCGATGGCCAACCCGCCGTCCGTCGTGAAGATGGCGCTGGAGTCCATCTGCACGCTGCTCGGCGAGAAGAGCGACACGTGGAAGGGCATCCGCTCTGCCGTCATGAAGGACAACTTCATATCCACTATAGTTAACTTCGAGACTGAGAATATCACGTTAGTGTCCTGCTTACGCTCCCGGAGGTCGCGCATCGATCTGCACGTTCATTGACTGCACAGACTCTAGTCAGCTGTATATTTCTAAATAATAGCAGCTCTGATGGACCGATGTGAAACCTCCTGAGATAAAACATAGATGTTTAATTTGTTTCTGTATTCAGTACCGAATTAATTACGGAATGTACCATTACCGTAGTAGATAGCAAGCGTTTGTAACAAGAATATACTTCTCAGTCTATTTATTGGCAAAAACATTTTAGTGTATTTAGTGCATTGAACATGATTGTGATACGAATATGACTTGTTGTAACCTCATATTTTACTAGGCGTTTATATTGTATTTTAATGTTAGAGATTTTTTATTTCTTCACTGTTATGAATGAAAAGTTTTACATTTCTTAGATTACGGAATTTAATATTGTAAATACGCTAAGCTTGCCCGCATATGTGACTGTTGTTATTAATGTGAATTACTTAACCCCCGACCACTGTATGTAATGTAAGACGGCATCTTCGTAAGGCACACTAATAACCCGAAAACGTTCGTATGTGACTAACATCGCTAAGCATCGTCGCAATTAGATGGTCATTAACAAAATTTCTCTTTCAGTCGGTAAACGCGCGTTCGCGCGTCATAACGAGACATGTTACAATAACGCCAGCCGCATGTGACACAGTCAGCTAAACGCCTTTTTTGTTTCTCTCTTTTTGTACTCTGTCGCTCTCGCTGGGTGGGTGGCGGCGACGGAACACTGCATCTCTGCATACATGCAGCGGTGAAATCTATAAAGAAGCAGCACTTGGTGGAGGTGCGCTCCATGGGCAACCCGCCGGCCATCGTGAAGGTGGCGCTGGAGTCCATCTGCCTGCTGCTCGGCGAGAACGCCACCGACTGGAAAGCCATCCGCGCCGTCATCATGCGCGAGAATTTCATCAACAGCATCGTCTCCAACTTCTCCACCGAGGACATCACGTGAGCACCGCCGCTTCTTCAAACCACCCCCCCGTACCCTACCCCCGCCTCCTACCCGCCCCCTCCCCTTTTGGTTTACGGTGTTGGCGCTGACGAAGTGATATCACTCGTATGATAAACTAAGATAAATTATTAATGCACGGAATTATACTAGTTATATGGAATAATTGTATTATACAATAGATTACTGGCGGTCACTTTCATGGGTGGTATCACTCCATTGAACATTGGGTGCAGTTTACTAATTTTTGATCTTCCAGTTGTCTTGCATTGTGATTGTATGGTTTATTTTTGCTGGAGCGTGCTTTTGCATGGTGAATGTCTTGCATCGTCCTGTTGCATGCGAGATTAAATCTGTTTATTAATTTGTTTTTCTTGTACTACAAACTTCAGATAATATATCAGATTTCATCTTGCATGGTTGATATGTTTAGCAAGTTCTTATATTTATGGATGGGTGGATAATTTATAGGTTTTTCAACCCACTAATAAATTATAATGTGTAAAAGCAAAAATTCAATATGGAAACCGTAAAGGGTAGACCTGAGATTCAATACATTTAATTAACATTTTACTCTCTAATACCCTTCATTGATGCCCCCGTAGCATACAGGCACTTTTGTGCACAACCTCTAAAATAGTTACAGCAATAAAACGGTATAATTGTTTATATATTTATTACCATTACTGTTTGCGTTAAACGTCAAATTGCATGAATGTATTTGCCAATAAATAATGTCCGTCCAAAAGTTGACTTCAGAGCAGCGGTTGAAAATCACTACAGAAAGTGAGTCAACAGGCTATTCCATTTTTTGTTTTCTTTTTTGTTTGTTTGCTATCTACAATGTCTTTCGTCCGCGGTGTGGAAGTCATCAGTCCTAATGATTCATTGAGAGAAAAGTAACACTCTGAAAGACATTGTTTTTATTATTTATTATTTTGCTATGTGTTGGTGAGTGACGTCCGTTGGATTGGAATATCATCGTAAATACATGGCAATATGGAAGGTAAACGTGGTGATGTGTGCATGAAAACCGTGGTCAAAGAGGTCTGTGGTGATATTTCCGTTATGATGGTATGGTATATTGGTTTCACTTAAGCACATATTTTTATTAGATATTTAATTATTTATATTTAAAGTTTAATTATTAATCACACTTTCGTATGTGGTCAGTGACGATGTGCGCGAGAAAATGAAGACCCGATACCTTAGCAATCCGGACTACAACTTCGAGAAGGTTAACAGAGCCAGTATGGCCTGTGGTCCTATGGTCAAATGGGCTATTGCACAGGTAACGTATCCAATTTTGTTTTATGTCGTTTTTATATTAATGTCGTTTTATGTTCAACCAAATGTTATGATTTTTACTCACATGTTTATCTCTGAAGAAATTTTAAAACATTTTGTGCATCTTACCTAAGCTCTAACCTAAAATCAAACTACAGGGAATAGTCATATTTATACCAGTATATATCTAGCTAGTGGCCAATTTTCAGAATTGACGTTGTTGAGCCATTAAGAAACATTTGACTGTTTGTTAGATACATTGGCTGCAATGCTTTTTATGTCCCACTGCTGGGAACGGGTTTCTTCCTAAAATTGCGGCAGCCTGGAGCATACTCTATCACGGTGTTCTAACGATGGCTATCCAGTTTAACAACTTCGTAACCCATGAAAATGTATCACTAACAGTTATTCAGCTATAGAACGACTGCACTCGATATTGTTTGAACCAACTCATGATTGCTACCTTCTAACTCTATTCAAAATTCAGATAGAGTACGCGGACATGTTGAAACGCGTGGAGCCGCTCCGCAACGAGCTAAAAGCGCTGGAGGACCAGGCGCAAACGAACGTGAAGGCCGGCAACGAGGTGCGCGAGCTGATCGCGCAGCTGGAGAAGTCCATCGCCTCGTACAAGGAGGAGTACGCGCAGCTCATCAGCCAGGCGCAGGCCATTAAGACCGACCTGGAGAACGTGCAGGCTAAGGTAGAGTTTGTTATTTTATTGCACGCCCGTGGCCTTATTAAATAATTAGAAAGAAAGAAAGTAAGTAAAAATATTTGGATCTTAAAAAATACAATTAAATACTGCAACAAATCAGTAGGGTATGATAATAAATACATAATAAGTTTCATGCGATGGTCTGATGGGACAAAGGACTTTGCAAATGTTATTGTAGATCAGTGGAAAAAAATCTATATATGTTATGCATAATTTACATGTTCGAAATTGAGGTTTTAATCATAATAATTTCAAAAAAATATGTGTTTCAATAGCTTCCTTTAATAATTCTTAGATATTTAAAGTTCCTCAATTTGATATAAAATACTATATATTATGTTAAAAAATAATATATGATGTTACAACTGTTATATTAGTGGTTTCAAGTTCTATATTTCTTTTTCTTTTATATCAGTGTAGTTTGGTGCTGGTAATTTTTTTTCTCGGACAAATCCAAGTCCAAACAAACAGTGGACATCTTCCTTCTAGGTCTGCTTTACTCAACGACATACACATGACAAATTTTACATCGATTATCTCTAGAGTCACAAAAAGTGTAATTTTGTTTATTTTTAAAACATGTGTATAATGTTATGACTTTTAGGTGGACCGATCCATAGCGTTACTGAAGAGTTTGGTGATCGAGCGCGAACGTTGGGAGGCGAGCTCGGAGACGTTCCGCTCACAAATGAGCACGATCGTCGGCGACGTGCTGCTGTCCGCCGCATTCATCGCTTACGGAGGATACTTTGACCAACACGTGAGACTTTACATAAATATTGACTTACATAGGGCTAAGGATCAAACACCATTTGTTGTTTCCGTTTTTTTGTGATTATCTATTTCTGGGGAAGTGACCTTTGCCGTAAAAATACGTTACGTACACTGCTACATATGAAAGCTAAAGATGTAAATAACGTTACAGATTTAATTGTAATAAGATCTGACATAAATTGAAAAATTATTTATGTGATGATCATTAGAAAACAGAAAAAAAACATAAAATTTAAAAAAATATGTTTTTTCATAATATAAGGACAGAGTTCTGTTCATTCTGACTGGAACAATCACACTAATTGTAGTCATGAGATTGAAGTCCACAGTCATCCACAGACTGCCATATCTCTTCTTTATCACCCCCTCCAAACAGAATGCAAAATAATTATAAACTCTTATAATTAGCCAGTAATAGATGTTGCAGCGTTCTCTCTCTCGTTCTGTATCTCTGACGTTCTGTTCTGCCACCTTCAAACAGCTTTATCACACCTTTCCACCGAAACACAAATAGATCATCGTAATGCCACAACGAACCAGTTTCTAGTTAACATTTTTGTAGGTGAGACAATTAGGCAATAGCTGTGTGAAAGGTTTCAATTTCCAATGTAGATCTTAAGAACAGCACGGCATCTATGATCACCTTCAAATGGGACTCTTATTATTTTCAAAGTTAATAACAAATGTCCAGTATATATTTTTTATTGAGGTCCATGGAGTCCTTCACGCAAAAGTATAATGGTGAGTCGAACAGCGGTTTCGATGATAAATATGCTCTTGTAACTATGTGATCCTATGTAAGTGTAGATGTAGGCAAAATCACTGTCACCGTTGTTCAAGAATTGACGAGAAAAGGAAATCGAAATATGAATAACAGAGCGAAGTAATTATCCCAGCACGACTGCGACTGACATTATTATTTCGAATCCGCAAGGGAATTATTCACATGTGTACGACACGAGGGCCTGACGACATCAGCTGAGTGTTTTTCTTCACCATAATTCCATTCAACTTTGAAACTAAAAAGAATAGATGGAACAATTACTTAAATAGAACTCGACATAAGAGTCCTATTTCTCTCTCGCGTAGTACAGTAATAGGTTTGCTGTTTCTGTCTCGGCTGGAGGCTGGTGCCGCCCCCCTCAGGCCCCACCCCCCAGGCTCCGACGCCGTCGGTGCCACCAACAATGACCTCGTATTTCAGACGGAATTGCTCAAACACGGAACAGAGAAGGCGCGGAATAGCGCTTAGGTCTTTTATTATAATGTTTATACGTAACATTAAACAACTCTACACCTGGAAAAGTGTACGAACCAACTTCCGGTGTTACAGGAAATCTGTTGTTATGTTGTAATAACGCTTTATCTTACGAACTTTGAACTTACATCATTTAAGATATTGCGGTATAAATTCAATAAAACAGTTTATTACTATTTATATATAAATTTGTTATGTATATAACAAGTAATTTTATTCTAACTATATACTAAACCTCTTAATAAGTATTTGATTTTTAGATTCTAGATTTTTATGTTTTTGTTTTTTATCATATTTTCTTTTTTGTTAGTGTAAAGGTAATATAAAGATTTTAATATATAATGTAAAACATACACAATTCATTATCATAACTATCAACTTGACCCTATTACTCAGTAATGTCATGTACCCAAACTAAACAGCGGATTATGATGACAAGTTCTATCTACCATTGGCGATTTGTAATGACTGCAGATCAACAATATCTATTACTATTATTACTTTGTAATATTTATTCAGTAACGATTTTTAAGCTAATGTGTAAATGTAGGATATAATGTAGCGTGTCGAACATGTATCGTATTACTATGCGATTGTGTACAGCGCAAATCATTAAAGAATGGAATCTTAGATGTCGGCCGGACTCGTGTCGTCTTATACAATATTCGCGTCTTTATGTTATCCTAGCTTTCCGCCCGCGGCGCCGCCCGCGTAAACTTCATTGACATAACGTCTTTATTTGTTAACCGTTTTAAACAAAAAAAAAACACAAAATGTTAAGTCAAACCCATCACAATATAATCCTGAAAACCGCATTCAAATCGGATAAGCTGTTCCCGAGATTAGTGTTAACAAACATATAGACATACGGACAAGCAGACAAAATGAAAAAACATTGTTTTGGGTTCTCTTGCGTATATAAGGCCCCTTATTATGAATTTTGAAATATATTCGCCATGTACAGACAGCGATCTGTTACATTTTGTTATATGTATAGATAGTCGTTCGGAATAAAGTTTCTTGTTACGCACGAGGTAGACCGCCATCCAAAATCGTATAATTGAATCGTTCGCGTGACATTGGCGTGTGGTGTGGCAGCGGCGGCGGTGATGTACGAGCGCGCGGCGCGGTGCGCGGCGGAGCGCGGCGGCGGCGCGGCGCGGCGGCGCTGGCTGGCGGCCGCGCTCACGTGCCTGCGCCTCGCGCGCCCCGAGCACGCCTTCCTGGCGCGCCCGCCGCTCGCCGCGCCCGACGCGCCCGACGATGCGCCCGCGCCGCCCGCCTCGCCGCCCGCCTCGCCGCTACAGGTACGAATGTACCTCGCCACCAAATTGCTACAAGTTTAGCCAGGTTGCAGAACGCGTACAGTTCGACTGAGAAGATACGCAAGACTGCTTCGCGCTAGAAATGAACATGATTGTGGCAATTCTCCTGTCTCAATGGAGAATAAAACTGGGACTGAAAACCGAATAATAAATACAAAGTAATGGTCGCTTGGTAATCGAATTTCGACCGAAATTCATAAATTCCTTGGAAACGATTTCTACCCTTTTCGACTGTCTAATCATAGACTAACATTAGCTGATTTAAATCATAAATAAATGTTTTATTTTATTTAACTTAACTTATTTGTAATGCATAATATGAATAAATTCAAGCTTTCTGCACTAATAACATGATTTTAATAATGACTGAGGTAATGATACCAAAATTATAATGATAACAATTAAAACCAAATAAATAATACAGGTTTTGTGTCGCAAAATGTTTGTGTTACTTTTGAAGTTATACTTCTTTTGGCGCGTTAGGGAAAAAAACGAAAGTAAATTTTTACAATGCGCGCGCACACCGTCACGATAAACCGACACCATGAAATTAGCTAGTTATTTAAATAGATAATGCGTTATAATAAAACTTTCCTACAATGTATTAAATACCTTTTTTTCTATTATTAGTGTCGTTTTCTCTACAAACATAGGATAACGCGAAGTTTACAATTTTTAGAAAGATCTTTATCTTGTTACGCCAAAGAAGTATGTGCACATAAGTACACACACACGTTTTTTGATATTACTTAACATCACATTTAAAATACCTTCAACTGTTTTACTATAGACAAGTACAGAATATGATCATAGAAATTCATTTATACTATTTAAAAGGTAAGTAAACCTATTTCTTTCAGCGATTTAATTGCATTGCCCAATTTCAACGATAACTTTAATGATGCCAAATCTCACACTCAGGCACGCAATGTATGCAAAGTTTTATCTTCACGTACTAATACATATATAGATACTGTGCCTAACGGAATGATCAGTGCCATCAATTTCAATTCGATGCAGTTAGCGGACTAGAGAGCAACAAAGCCGAACGGTGCTGAACATAAATCCAAAGCTATCGCTCCGATGACAACCAGCCGTTCTATTTATCATTCTTTGCAGTTTTCACCGAATCAACTGAAAATCTAACGAAATATCAATTTTGTAAACACATGCAGTCGATCAGGCTTACGGATTAGTTATGACGGATGATCCTGTTTGGGCTTTTATCCGTTTGGAAAATGTTTACGTCCTGTTTTTATCGCGATTTTACAAAATCATACGACGTGTTATTTTCATGAATCTCCGCGTATAATATATCTTCGCGTCTTCGGTATATCTTTTTTTATGCAAGTGAAGTATCAAACAGTCCATCTGGTGGTAAGTGGCCACTGTCGTCCATCCTTTCTAACGAAACACAAAAATTGCTTCACGCGAGAAATGGGTGTGGCGGTGGTACCTCCCCGGTCGAACTGCACAGGTTCTACAACCTTTAATGACTCTCTGTAAACTTGATATTTTACAACATATGTAATATATATCAGACATTTGAGGCGACTCTATTAGAAAGAAAGGTGTGAATTACGTGAGATGCCAATAATTGATTTCGTTTCAAGGCGATGCGAACTCCATCTTACCGGTGATAATGCTTCATGGATACGGCCGTCCGGCTCAAGTCCTGTTTATACAACAAAGACATTGTCACATCGCAGTCCATTGTAACTAGAGCTCATTGTTGCGTTCGATTGATAAAACCGATACAATTTCGGAGTTTTTTTCACAAATTTAAACCAAGTCCCCCACGGATAATGCGCCATTTGCATCCGTTCCTTGCATATTTTATTTAATGGCCGTTGGGAATCGAAAATGCAATCAATTCTGCCAGCCATTGTAGTTTTATGTTTCACGGGGGTTTTGCATGGATTTTATATGTCATAGTTTTGTCGATAAATCTGAGTTGGTTAATATTATTACGAAGCTGGAAAATATTATTAAGCAGTGAAAGTCTAGTGGTAAGATTCCAGTCGCTCGTTCGAAAGGTGCGAGGTTCGATCCCCGGCCAAGTAATGTGTGATGAAGTTAAAACACCAATATAAGTTGTCCCCAAATATCTACGTATTGTTTTATATATTTTAAAGGTGGTAGAACCGGTGCAGTTCGACCGGGGAGGTACCACCGCCGCACCTATTTCTAGCGTGAAGCAATTTTTGTGCTTCGTTGGAAAGGTGCGGTTGCCGACTCACTTACATACGAGGCGACCGTTTTAGTCCGCAGGTGTAGCAACGCATCTGTTATCGACGTCAGCGACATGACATGACAGATGTCCATGGGCGGCAGTGAGCACTTACCATCA
>DWKN01000102.1:0-10549 GCA_018249455.1 Bungalotis erythus | reverse complement strand
AGATTTTTTAAGTGTCAGTAAATAGTGTTGATAAAACCCATATATTATCTATGAAACGTGTATTCATTTGGATTATTACGGTTTGAAACGTCATATTATTACGGTTACTATTATTACGGATTATTACGGTTTAAAACGTCACTGCACAAGGCAGCACAGTTTAAAAATATTTCGTGTCTTAGAGTTATGATTATTTTAAATCTTCAACATAAAACAGACAAGACGGCCAATGCCCTTATAAAGTGACATATGACATGTCTTATGACAGATAAGCTATCTTTTTTTTTCTTAGACGATTAGTATTAGTTTAAGACTTCTCTCTCGGACACTAGGTTCATCCTTTGACCATAAGGAAAAAAAATATAAATCTATGAGCGTAACAAAAACTTGTGAGCGAAACTGCACGAGCTCGACCGTTATCTAAGATTATATTCAAAGATTTTGACTATAAACACATATCCACTTACTAATAAGCTTATACAATTAAGTAGTTGATTAATTTCAAACTATTTTTTTACTGCATCACTTAACACTTTCCAAGTCTTTCAACTCACCAATGTCAGAATGTGTCGAAACTATTATGTATCTAATTAATTTCCTAAAATTGTCAATTAGTAAAGAGGATAATATATTATTCGCATCTCTAAATCTCTACATATAAATATAATACAACAATATTGACATGACTGGCTACTTCTATTCTCCCGGCTTTTCATATACCTATGGTTCTGGCGACTCATGTGGAGGAGGATAGGGGAAATGCGGGTCTCGAGGGTTCCCTCTTTACCCGGGCTTATTCTCGGGTGGTAAATACCCACCGGATTATTAATATTTTGCAGTAATACAAAAATATTGTTTCAAATATTTTAATATAACAGAAAAATATCAGTAAGAGGCCAATCCCACTGTTTAGTGGGTGGCTCCAACAATATGGTATTGCTAAAAGACGCCGTTCAACAAATACTTTTAAGATGGAAAACAAAACAGATATAATAAAAGATGTACTCACTTTTTATTGAATTTAAAGTCGTTCTCCTGCTCCTGCTGGCAATAGTCCACGGCCTGCATTATCATCAGGCTGCGGGTGCCGCTTGGAACTCTACAATTTATACAAATAATTAAAAGGACAAGCTCAAAATATGCAACAAGTAAATGTGTATATACGTCCATGTGAGCATGTGTGCGTGCGTATGCGTACGTGCGCGTTTGCATGTGTGCACGTGTGCGTGTGTGCTCGTGTGCGTTACCGTGCGAGCGCCTCTGACGAGAAGCACGCGTTCTCAATGAAGCGCAGCAGGTCGTCCTTTCCCAGCTTGTTGAAGTAGCTGGCGCACTGCCGGTACTGCTGCATCCACTTCTTGCTGCTGGGCGCGCTGCCACCACCACTCACCTGCACGTACCAAGATATGAAGTATAAGTTGCTAGTATATGTGGGGCCCTGTTGAATAATGGAAGGGCCTGCGTATGGTGGTGACACATAATAATAGTCCTTTGACGTGTTCGATGCACGATGAATGTTTTGATAACGTTGGATATATGAAGTGAAACCTTTAGGCACGTTGGGCACTCTTGGGATGAGGAAAAAGCACTGAACTCGCGTGACCGTCACGCTCAGATGCATATTTACAGAGCTTACTGGGGACAGGTTTGAGAAGGGAAAAAGGCACTGAAGTCGGGTGACCGTCACGCTCAGATGCATATTTACAGAGTTTTTTTGGGATAGGTTTGAGATGGGGAAAAAGCATTGAAGTCGGATGACCGTCACGTTCAGAGACATATATACTGAGTTCTTTTGCAATGGGTTTGGGATGGGAAAAAAGCACTTAACTCGCGTGACCGTCACGCTTAGATAGATATGTACAGAGCTCTTTTGGGTGGGGTTTGGGATGGAGTAAAAGCACTGAACTCGTGTAACCGTCACGCTACGATACATATACACCGAGCTCCTCTGGGATGGGTTTGGGATAAGGAAAAAGCACTGAAGTTGTGTGACCTTCACGCACTGATACATATGTACATAGCTTTTATGGGGATATTTCCCCATCCAAAAATTGAACACGAAGTGAACATCTTGGACCTCGCGGGTAGCTGTACGTCGGTGGTCGATCTCAGGTTCGATTCAATCGTACTTGGGTTGATTATAAATTCAGTCACATCTTGCACGTCCGTGGTAAAATAGAACGCGTGAATCCAACCGTGGAGGGCCGCCACAGGTCCAATCGATGCGGATAGAACTTTATCCTTCGGCGAGTAGTGCGACAAATAAAAGGTGACGTAAGGACTAAATCAAACAGTTCCTCGGAGCACTCCCGATTGTACAACCTGTAGAACACGCAGAGGGAACCTATGTCCCTCCGTAAACTTAATGGTTCAATTCCTACGGAGATTCTAGGGTCGTCGGCCATTCGGATTACGCGCCTTTGTACGGAGTCAACTGGGTTAAGGTGGTATTGCGGCGCCTCAGCCCAGAGATGCGAGCAGTACTCCATGTGGGGCCTTCACTTAAGCTTTGTAGAGCAAAAGTAACTTTACTATCAGGTGGACTGCATCCTCTCGTTTGCTACTTGATTTTCGTAAAAAATCTTCGCAACGGGCTCACGGCAAGCCTCTAAATAAATCTGTCTCGAATTACGCTCCTGGTTGCAAAACCACCGACCATCGTTGCCAATCCAAGACATGCACACTGCATTGCCGTGTCACGCTTTAGCGCCGGGGCCGGGAAACTGGCAATTTTGGCACTTAAATTGATTATTGTGAAGAGTCACGAACTGCGGTTGTTCGAAAGATTCACACTTGCGTACTAGTGCAGCGCCCCTGGCTGTAGTTACTTTGTTGGGATTGCACGAGAAACGAGCTGTAAAGAGGGTTTTGAAGGCATTTATAAACCACTTTGACATGAAACGTCTTCTAAATCCGTCAGTAATGGGAGTGTCACTTGCACAAACCAATTGTAACGGGAAATATGTCACGACGAAATGCTGGATTTCCAGAATAACCACTGAAAATTTGAAATTGACATAATGACAAACACTCTTTTTAAAATAATTAGTTTCGACAAATATTTAAATATACCTATTACTTATGTTGTGACTATTAAGTAATCTGTAAGAATTTGACGACTACATTACTATGCAATGCGCGCGATACGCAACACGCTCTCTACTATACACAAGACATTTCACGTACTCGACTGTGACTGCATCCCTAATCGAGCCTATCCACCTTATATGAATTTATTAGTCCTCCTGTGCAGTACAGTAGTCTACAATCAATTAAAAAAATAACAATAACCAGGAAATATCTAAATAAGTTTTACCGACCACAAAAAATAAATTCACTTTTAATCAAAACCCAACCCACGATAATAACTCAATAACGCAAGCTAATTTCAATAAAAATAATATCGAGACAAACGAAAAAATAACTGAACGGCTGATACGTACCTACTTTTCTCAAAACCGCCTGAGATCCAAACAGATAATTTGCTTACAATATAATCGGACAAAGATTGCGGAGTCTTCAAGTGAGCGGGTAAAAAGGGAAGGATAGGATAGGGACTATTATATTCAAATTCGGCTTGGTAGAGGCAATTTATATGGACTTTATTGACAAGACCAAGGGGCGACCGCGCGAAATTCCTAAAGAAAATATCTCCTTGACTCGGCTCCAGCTTAATTGAACGGAGACAATATAGTTAAAAGATTTTTGCGCGCCCTTATTATTGTTACGGCTACTTGTTAGACCCGCGTTGAAGGGATAATGCTCTTCGCTTGAATAAATATACATTTTCCTTGTTTTCTGCTTTGTGACGAATTGTTGTCGAATCGAATTATTTCAATGAATCTATGGCATACGAAGCAGTGATAGCCTAGTTGTAAAATTCCAGTCTCTCGTTCGGGTGGTCTTGGGTTCGAATCTCTGGCACGGGCCTCTGATTTTTCAGTCATGTGCATATTAGAAATTAATTATCACTCGCTACAACGGTAAAGGAAAAAATTGTGAGGAAACCTGCATACCTGAGAGTTTTTCATAACGTTCTCAAAGGTGTGTGAAGTCTACCAACTCGCACTTGGCCAGCGTAAGGCGTACTTGGTGGACTACGATAGTCCTTCTCATTCTGAGTGGAGACTTGTGCCCAGCAGACGGACAATTAAGGGTCGATGACGATGGCCTATCAACAAAAACTCGCCTTCCCATTAAGTCACATCGTGACATTGAGCGCTATGGTATTTTTCTTTATGTAATTGAAGTAGCATACGTGTATGCAGTCCATCTGATGGTAAGTGGTCACTGCCGCTCATGGAATCCTGTAACCAACTCCGTATATAACAGGTCATTTGAAGTAGATGATATATGCATTGCTATTTCTAAAGACTAAGATGGTCGTAAGTAATTGAGTCGGCAGCAAAATATTTCCACGGAAACGCAACAATTGCTTCACGCTAGAAATGGGTGTGGCGGTGGTGCGTCCGGCTGAACTGTGCAGTTTCGATACCTGACTGGTGCATAAGACATTTAAGTTGATATAACATGTGGCATGCATGTAGATCTGAAAGATTTTGTGTACGCAATTTTTGAAGGTGCTTAGATCCATATTACTTGCGGATCAGTGTTCAGGAATCAGCGAATTATTATTCAAGAGTAGCAAAACACATGTTATCTACTTTAGGTAGAACTACTGGTTTGTGTAGAGTTAATTACAAATGTCCACAGCGCCAGTGACCATTTACTATCATATCATTACAAGATGGGCTATATGATTGTTAGATGATGAAATTTTATAAATACGCAACTTTTATAGAGGTAAAACTTTTGTGGTCCGATTGTGGAGTTTGTTACTTTTATTATATACATAAAAGATGCTCTCCATCCGTTTGTCCTTCATCCATTATCCACGTAAAATCAAAAAGAAAACTAGCTACTGACTCATCGACAATCTCTCAGCGTTCCGTCGATATATTTTTTAATTTTCGTTTTTTCGATGTAAAGGCACTGTCCGCTAAAAGGCTTACTTTCGCAAACGTTGGTAGAAAGTGGACACAATGCGGAATTTTGCAAGACAGATTACAGAGAGACGCATTAATAAGGTGCCTTTTAAATGGTACGATGTTTTTCGATTGAACAAAAAGTGAAATTCATTGTTTTGGTTCCTTTAATGAGGGGTACGATGTCAAAATTAAATGAGATCGATAAGTTGATATGTTTTTAACACTTACGTAATAAGCATATCGTAAGTTTATCGTAAGTTTTGTTGAAGTAGCACACGAGCATGCAGTCCACCTGATGGTAAGTGATCACTGCCGCCCATGGACATCTGTTGTCATGTTATAGACGTCAATAACAGATGCGTTGCTACTCCCGAGGACGAAGATGGTCGCCTCGTATGTGAGTGAGCCGGCCGGATAAAAAAAGCTATAGAAGAAAGTACAATCATTGTATCTTTCTTATTATGTATAGGCTAAATATTTTGGTTTAAGAAAAATGCTTGAGAGCTTTGCTTGAAAAAAACAAATATACAAAATATAATGCTTGAAACAATAAACATACTAAGTGTAATTGTCTTATCTAGTTGTTTAGGTATCCACGTTCCTATTAGCTACCTGTCTCGTCTTCACAAATAGTGTGATCAGATTTTTTAAGAATAACTTAACATTAAATGTCCCTACAGATTTTTCGAGACACAAACAGGTATTCGATAATTTTAAGACATAATTGCATGCGACATTTCCGAAGATGACTTGTCCAATTGTGCAAAGAGGAGAGCAAAAATAAGTAAAGCAGATCCTACAATCAGATGGGAATAATATTGCTTCGGAGAGAAAGAGAGAGAGAGAGAGACAGAGAGAGAGGTATTCAATAAAAATCCGTAGATCACGGATGGCATTAGCTTCAGACTTAACTTAGGTATAGATTTTAAACTGCATCACTGCGCTAAACGATCTTTGAATGTTCGTTTAAGTCATTTATATAACTAATATTATAAAGAGAAATGATTCGTTTGTTTATTTGCTCCGAAACTACTGGACCAATTTGAAAAAATCTTCTACCATTAGAATCCTACATTATCCCTGATGAACATAGGCGATGGAATATTTTCAAAAACGTTAGAGATCCGTATGAAAACTTCAATAATGTGACCCAAAGTGTGATTTTTTTTTTCATATGAGTAGAGTAAGGCCAGACCAGAACAGTGCTACGGTATCTCATGCCTGTCGTAGGAGACGACTTAAAGGAGACTTCCGGTATCGGGGGCGGTATGAAAAGGAGTTTGAGCCGCTCCACCAAAGGCTCCCGGCAAGGATGGCAGTATGAGTGGCCCCACATTGTCGTAAGCATTAGTAGGTGCTAGTCGTTAATAGATCAACACTATGAACACGATATTCATCTAAAGCTCGCCACAGTACATCGACCATAAAATCGTAAACACTGAAAAAATCGCAACGTGCAAACGCCCCGAGATGTGCATGTCCGATCGCGAGATAAGATCGTAATCTTTTCGGATATTGCTCGGCATAATCATATGCGGCCATTTTGTGTATTTTTTTGCAGAGGGCGTACTCGAGGCGTGCCGGACAATGAGCCATGCTTGAAAAAATAATGCCGTATTGTCGTCCCTAAGGGTGCTTGATCACGGGGATAATTAAACGCGTTTCAGACGCCGTTTGAAGTGTACAAACCGTTAGTTTATAACGTTTTATTTCGGCAAAAGTTACTATACTGCTATAGTGCATTAGCAGCGCAAAGCGATTCTTGTGTTTCGATGGAAAGGGGTTCTTGCCGGTCACTTAAATACGAGGCGACCACCCTAGCCTTTAGGAATAGCAATACATTTGTGATCGACTTCAAATGGAGCTTCTGTTATTGTTCAGTTCTTGAAATTATGTATGGAGTTGATTACAAATGGGCGGCAGTAACCACTTACCAATAAGGGGACTGAATGTCCTTTTGCTATAAGTGGGTGTAAGGCTATGAGTGTAGAAAGCGCTACTATAGTGATCGTGGTTCTATATCGTGGTACTATAGTGATTACTGTCTTTAAACGGTGTCGAGGTGATCTTAAATCTAAGGCAGCAACAAAATGGCTGTGTTAATACATAATAAAAACAACACATTTTTAGCGATTTTTATACCGTTTCTCATAAAAATGACGGGTTATTCATACAGCACACATCCGTACAAACGTATCGTGTGTGAATACCCTATCGCCGTAATAAATGTACATCCGTGTAAGTGATTCTTAAAGTAAGTTATTTACTTTACGAGTGATTCGGTTTTAATTAACGGTCGCGGTGCATTTATGCTTTTGTATTGATTGGTCGTTTGGCTCTCGGCGATCAATAAGACGGAGTAATTGAATATTGAATGTAAGAATTTCATATCGGGAATTATACATTTTCAAAATGTTACGTTATATTTAATGTTACGTTATAATGGATATAAATTTTTATGCCTCATTTATTATACCTTGGGTGCGATAATATTTTCGTGGTTAAACATTCTGTGGGTAGGTACCTATTTTTGTGGCATATAATTTCATTCGCTTCTGCTTGAATCACTGTATAGATTAAGTACTTTTTGCGTGATTAACAAACAAACACACAAACAGACAAACCTATGGCAAATTTTATTCCTAACAGCAGCTTATGTGTTATTCCAGGTTATGATCTATCTGTGTATTAATTTTCATCAGAATCCGTCCAACCGTTTAAGTCTAAAGAAGTCTCTACTTATGTTGTATGTAAACTAATATAATTAGGCAATAAATCATTTCATTTTATTATTTTGCTTCATTGACAAGACATGACAGATGTCTATGGGCGGCAGTGGCCATTTACCATCAGGTGGACTGCATGCTCGTTTGCTACTTCATAATAATAAAAAAAACAGGTTATGGGCCCAGGCACATAATATGAAGGAATTGAAAAAATATACGGTATGTCATGGAATAAAATTATCTGCTAAAAGAAACACGTACATATGTTTAATTTAATATTTAAACACTTCTTATCATACCACTTTGTATTAATGGGACGTATGCATGGGGAATACGGGTCTCGAGGAATCCCTCTTTCGGGTAAAGAAAGGAGGTCAGTTCTCGGGGGGTGAACACCCCCTGGTAAATAATGCAACCTCGCTGCATGCAGTCGGACGCATTTGTACGGCGGCTGCGCGACAGGACCGTTGTGGTTGGTCGAAAAGAACGCTATTAAAATGGACAACCAATTGGATGTACGTCGGACTTGACCACGTGACATGTATACGTCATCATTCTGTATTGCTAGAGTCAGTGCTTGATAACAACTACCATTTGACACTTCGAATTATATGGTAAAATGATGTATTCCGAAAAAGTGCGGATTGCGTTAGCGGTTGAAGGAACAGAAACGCTTGCCACTTGGCTAGACCAGTTCTAGCCACTTTCTCCGTGGTGGACTACCACTGCTGTCCAATCCTTTGTCTACATCATCGCACAATCCATTTAACTCTAAATCAATCCCTCAATCGTACACATCCGTGCAAGTTAAGTGCGCTCGCTGGCCGGTCGCGCCCTCTGCCGCATTTACATGTGACACATTGTACTGTCAATCACTGTGCGCACGCGACGGCGTATCGCCGATAATCTACATACAGATGGCGAAGAAACGGAAAACCCTCACTGCCAATAAACTTCTGACACAATATTGACTTTGCTTATTTAAATTGTGGAAATGCCTTTTGTTGGACTTAGGTGTTTGTGGGTAATAACGATAAATCGCTAAGTACTCTTATCGATTTACAATTGAATCGCAAGTTTTCAAGGGTTGATAACTCTACTAGTGTGTCGGATGAATACTAATTAGCGTATAAGTAGGGTTTTTAAATTCTAGGATTGGACCAGGCTTCCTAAGTACTTTAAGACGGGATTTATCTACGAAACTACGTTATTTATGTTGTAAGTTAGTTATCAGTCCTTCGAACATTTTTAGTGAAAATAACGAATGAAACGAAAACGAAATGAAAAAACATTTTCACGAATAATTTTTCATTTTTGTCATTGTTGGAATATTAATATTAATGATCGACTAAAATTTGAAGTTTCCTAATTCAAGAAAATTTTATTATGTCTTGAAAATATATGTAACTGTTTTAATATTTGCTGTAACCAATTATTTAGTCAAAACCTTCATAGTCTAGAAATTGTTGTTCTGGTGGTGCTCTCCCAGTCGAACCGTATTTGTTCTACCACCAGGCAGTATAGGATACAAGCTATGATATCATCATCATCAACCTTTTATTGTCCCACTACTGGGCACAGGTCTCCTCTCAGAATGAGAAGGATTCGGCTGTAGTCCACCACGCTGGCCAAGTGCAAGTTGGTAGACTTCACACACCTTTGAGAGATCTTTATGGAGACGAACTCTCAGATCATAGCTATGATATATGATACATGTATTTACGGAGTTTACGGAGTGACATATGTTCCCATTGCTTCTTCTATCGGCTGGACAATGACGGGCGTGGAACTGTTTGATCTAGTGCCTACGTCACCTTTCCTTCATCGCATTACTCGTTGAAGGTTGAGGTTCCATCCACATCAACTGGATCTGGGCCGCTCGTCCACGGTTCAGTTTGCTCATTCCTTTCTACCACGAACATATTAGATGCAGATTGAACTTCCTTCTAAGGTGTTCCCTAACCGCAATGACGATGGGGTTCTTCAATAAAGGTACATAAAACCAGTCCTTTAAAGCTGGCGATACATTGGCTGCTCTTCTGTTGTTGGAAATACCCACGGGCAAAGCTACCACTTCCCGTTAGGTGGCGCATTTGCCAAAAAACAATTACATATCGATTAATTAAAAACCGTCTTTTTCTTGTAGTTGGTTAATAAAGTCTATGTTTTATTTTACATCTGAGTAAGCATGTGAAGATGAAAACCACATTACAATGAATGACGGCCCGCGTGGCGCTGCGTTCAGTTTCCGGCCAAACAGGCATCAAAATGATGAATTTAGATCTGCTTTGGGTCTGGGTGTTTGTGTACTTGTCTTTATGTGTGTCTATGGCATCCACGACACACGTAATCCTAGTGTGGGGCTATGAGTATGAAAGCGTTATTATTATTATTTATATATATATACTTTTTCTCCCAAAAGGGGTGAAGGGTAACTGCACTTTTGTGTGGGCCTTAGCCAAGCACAAGAGCGGCGAAAGTTGTGTTTATTCATAGATATTTCCTAACAATCCTACATGTGTTGAGTACGGTTATTATTATGAATCTCGTGGATCAATTCCACGGACTTCCGTTAGTGTAGCGTTGATTATTGTAGACTTATTAAATGTTAAACAAATTGAACAAGGCCAAAAATTTAGGTCACGATCGGACCACAGGCATCGACGTAAACACAAATACCCGACCGTACATCGATTGCCTTTAAATGTGTTTACAAACATAACAAGCCGAATACAGCTAAGCCTTGGCAACCTCTCACAAAACATAACAGCCCGGGTCGTCAACTGAAATATTAATATCTTGAATATAATCAATAAGTAACTCCGACCTTTACTC
>DWKN01000101.1:0-10554 GCA_018249455.1 Bungalotis erythus | reverse complement strand
GTCCACCAACCCGCACTTGGCCAGCGTGGTGGACTACGGCCTAATCCTTCTCATTCTGAGGGGAAACCTGTGCCCAGTAGTAGGACATTAAAGGATTGATGATGAAACTAATTATGTCTTAAATAAAAAATCACCACAAATTGATATTGATTTTTTTTCTCTACTTACAGATGATATTAACGCGAGTCCATGGATGGTTTTCGAATACATGGAGTGGGGTGATTTAGCAGGAGTACTCCGGGGTTCTAGAGGTGGAGGCAAGCCTGGACCTGCCTTGGACGAGCCAGCTTTACTTCGTGTGGCGTTGCAAGTAGCACGAGGCATGCAGTATCTTGCGTCACGACATTTTGTCCATCGAGACCTTGCTGCCAGAAATTGTCTAGTCGGTGCACAATTAGCCGTAAAGATTGCTGACTTCGGCATGTCTCGCGATGTGTATACATGTGACTACTACAAGATGGGTGGTGAACGACCAATGCCAGTGCGCTGGATGCCCCCTGAAAGTATCGTTTACGCTCGGTTTACCCATGAATCAGATGTTTGGTCGTACGGTGTTGTATTGTGGGAAATTTACAGTCGCGGAAAGCAACCATTTTATGGCTGCAACAACGACGGTGCTACAAAACGAATCTTGCAAGGAATCTTACTAGTACCACCTGAGGATTGTCCTAGATTCGCATGCGAATTGATGCGAGCTTGTTGGGCAACCGATCCGAGGGAGAGAATCGGGTTTGATGAAATATGTAGGAAATTGGAAGCAGCGGAAACTGCTGATACACCTTGTACACAAAATCGACTGCCGCGACCGCCGCCGCCTCCACAAGATTCGACGGGCTACTTGATTCCAAAGATACCACCGTGTGTAGACTACTTGAAACCAATCCCAGATCCAGATCCTGATTCGGACTTCAGTGACGACGAAATTGAAGAGGAGTACACTTGACGGCCAGCTTTGGCGTTGGCTTCACAATACGTACCGCGCTCTTCACCCTCGACGTCTGCGAACAAAACGGCGTTTACATTCCTATCACGGAGGAGCACAGACCAATTTTAAGTGTTAAATGAATAAATGTATTGTTTTAAAGACTACATGAAAATAGTGCATGAGGACAATGATTTTTTTTATTATGGTACTGTCAAATTAAATAGGTAAAAAATTCTAAGTTCATAAATATAAGTATAGTAATACTAAAATATACCGAGCGACAAACAATATTTCAACGTTTATTCCTGGTCTAGGCTACAAGGTCATTCTTTCAAATTTTCATTTATTTATATCGATTACAGGATTTTCATATTTTTTACCTTGTTTGTCAAGTATAAACATTATATGTATTCGGTCATATAACAATGTCAGTCATAAGCACTCTGCGATAAACTAAGTTGCACTTGTAAAACAATTTACTCTCAAGAATGAAATTAATCTATGAAATGAAAATATAAAGTGAAGTCCCATAAGACCGTCTGCTGTATCGTCTGTTAGAATTTTTTTTGTCATTAACTTACATTTATTTCTCATAGTTAGATGGCTGAAGAACAAATCACTTATACTTTTCTCCATTACGCTGACTTATCTACACCTGTAACAGATTGTGAGTACAAATGGTAGCGGAATCCTTAAGTTTTGAAGATAATTGAGTAATGTAGTAGTAGGTGTAGGCATCAATCATCCACCCTTTATTGTCCCACTGCTGGGCACAGGTCTCCCCTCAGAATAAAAAAAAATAGACCGTAGTCCACCACGCTGACTAAGCGCTGGTTTTTAGACTTTACACAGCTTTGAAGTCATTCCGGAAAACATTTAGGTATGAATATTTCCTCACGATGTTTTTCTTCGCCGATGAAGAAAATGATAATTAGTTTCCAATACGCACATAAGCTAGAAAAATGCGGGTACATGTCCGGGATTAATACTCCACACTTTCTTAATTAGACACCGGGATCAGACCACTCGACTATCATTGCTTGTTGTATACTCACATCAATTTATATGTCTATGCGCATCCAATACAACAGAGCCCAAAGTTGTAATGATAGACATTATCTCAAGAGCTGAGAACTTAAGCTTAAGTTAGAGTTTAGAGGAAAAGTTGAACGTTTAACGAGCCTGCAGCGGGCTCTTTGAATTAAATCGCTTTACGACATTTACATAATTGTACAGCTGAAAGCTCACTCGAGCTTTCGTTACTCTGTTTTTGAGGATGGCTCAGACCTGTCTGAATGTGTTTGTCGAAAGAGAAACGTTTTAGTTACAATATTTTTTACTGAACCGAAGTTTGAATTGTTTCCGTTATTTTATGCTTTACAGTTAATATTACAATAAACAAACTAAATAATTATTTGTAACTAGAAGAACTTAAAATTTAATTTCTTTAATATTTTTTTGTTTTGTTTTTTTGAAACAATTAAATTTCTTAGAAAAACGTCTCACAATTTCATTTGTTTTGTAAAACGCAGTTACATGTGAATCGTCTTTACGCAAATCGTAAACCCGTCTAATTTCGGATTCTGTTCGTTTAACGGCCAAAATGGTTGTAATTAGCGTTATTATTGAATGTACTTCAAGATGGTTCTCGTATTGTAATAATTTCAGTTTAAGAGATAAATTTAACCTCTTAAAGAACGTCAGTATGTTTTCAGATTAAGCAAATACATACGTAACAAAGTTAAGTGGCATTTATGGAGTAATAATCTTAGAGATCCTTCTCTGGTAATGATGGCCGGGTTCTCATGCGGAAGCTCCGGCATTTTTGAAGTTACATGCGTATTTCAAATTAATTATCACTTAATTTAATTATATAGGAGCATCGTGAAAGTTCTCAGTGATGTGTGAAATTACCTACCCACACTCGGCCTATAGATTATGGTCAAATCCTTTCATCCAGAAGTAAGAGGTTGATGATAAACGTATTTATACGTAGTTCAATTTTTATGTGGATGTTACACAGCTCAGCACTGTACGGGCTGTAAGCTTTAAACTTCATCTAATTCCAATTAGTTACATAAAAATATGTCTTTAAATAATAAATATCCCATTACAACAGTAAGACAACAGTAACAGACGTAGGATGTAACAGACATACACAAACTAATAAAAATTTGTCTGTTACATCTTTGAGCTAAAAAGGATGAACGGATTGGGACGAAATTTAGTACAGTGTACGAAAATAGTAGAGTATAGTGAAAGTACGAAATTTAGTAATGTGTCTACATTACAGCACATAACTGCTAGTAATTAAATTTGCCCTAAGTTCGTCTGTTTGAGCGTTACTTTGCCAATCACGCGAAAAGTAGTTAATCTATTCAATCCACGCGAACGAAGTCCGGACATAAGCTGGTAGTCGCATAAGCCACTAATCTGCAAGATGGCAACCGAGGAACTGACATCAATTACTAGCGGAAGCCATTAGCGAGCCGCAACATGTCATCCCGGCTAGCTTCCCGGAAGTAGTCCTGTGGGACCCGCCTTTGTTTAAACTGTGCTCTTGGTTTCCTTTATTATTCGTAACCGAAAAAATCGCGAATAATTGATGTCAGTTCCCAGGTTGCCATCTTGTAAATTAGTGGCTTACACGACCAAGAGCTTATGTCCATTCTTCGTTCGCGTGGATTGAATAGATTTAGTACTTCTCGCGTTATATTTTAATGTCTCCCATATTTTAAAAGTTGTAGAACTATTTTTTTTACAAACAAAAGTAGCAAATAAGCAGTCTACCAGATGGTAAGGAGTTACTGTCGTTTGTGGATATTTTAAGGTTCCGTGCTCTAATGATGCTAACGGAACCCTATTCATGAGACTTCGCAGGGCTGTGTCTCTTGAATCTTTATAGGTTCACACTTGAAATGTTTACAGAGGAAGTAGCAAGCTTCTGAAACGCAGCAACCACCTTAGTTTTCAAGAGTAGCAACGCATATGTAGCCAACTCGGCGGATCTCCTATTTTTTCACCTGATGGTAAGTGGTCACTGCCGCCCATGGACACCTGTCATTTCATGTCATAAACGTCGATAATAGATGCGTTGCTACTCCTGAGGACTAAGATGGTCGCCTCGTATATAAGTAAGCCGGCAACCACACCTTTCCAACGAAACACAAAAATTGCTTCACGCTAGAAATGGGTGTGATGGTCCCTCCCCGGTCGAAATCCACAGGTTCTACCACCTTTAACCGCCTCCTGTTCTGTATGGATTTGATTAAAGATATCCATAGGCCACGGTGACCACTTCCCCATCAGGGAGCCCGTCTGCCTTATCGCTAGGCATAACTATAAAAAAAAATACAAATGTATGTATATATATACATTTTTATTTTTAAAAATATTAGTTTGATTTTTATATGTATAATATGCGAAATATTTTAAATGTGAAAGTGTGTTCGTTTGTTTGCCCTTCTTTCACCTCAAAATGGAGCAACAGAACCATGCGATTTTTGGTATGTATATATTTAAAGGGATGGAGGGTAACGTTACCTACTTTTTTCGCGGAAACATATCTACTTTCCACGGGAAAACATGTTACAATCAAATAAGCGCTATAGATGGCGTTACGGGCGCAATAACGAATCCGGAACGGAATGTTTAACATAAATTACACATAGATCGATGCAGACGGCGTCCCTCAGATGTCTTACCATTTATTTGAAATATATACAAATAGTTATTTTCCTTTTGATCGAGCGAGCGAAGCCCCGGTTAACAGCTAGTGCTCTATAAATACTTATCCGTGTCCAAAGCCATTAATTTAATTAACGTAGAGAATAATAATAGAGTATCACAGAACAATTGACTCGTGTTAAGCCGTAGGCATCGCATGCTAAATGAAGACATCTAATGTTAATTCATAAGATTAAACAAAGTCTTACATTCGTTTCTATTTTCAATGACAATTCGTACAAAGCATTTTGGATGTAAGTACCAAACCAACATACAGTCTACCTGATTTGAGGACACACCTCAAGGACATCTGTAGTAGAGACCAACTACAGCAGAATTTCTATTTGAAGTCGATTGGAAATGTGTTGCTCTGCGAATTAAGTTTTTTATGCAATAGATGCAGTAAGTATACGTAGTGGTAAGATTCCAATCTCTCGTTCGGGAGGTCTCGGGTTCGAATCTCTGGCTTTTTTGATCTTATGTGCATACAAGCATCTGTCCTCGACTTCGTCCGCGTGGACTGAGTAGATTTAGTACTTTTTGCGTGATTGGCAAACAAACATACAAACAGACAAACCTATGGCAAATTTTATTCCTAAGTGTAGCTTTTGTGTTATTTCAGGTCATAACCTTTCTGTGTATTAAATTTCATAAAAATCCGTTCAGCCGTTTTAGCCCAAAGAAGTAACAAACATACACACACACACATACAAACAATCGAATTTATGATAGTAGTAAGAACTAAGATAACGCAAAATTACATAGGATAAATATGTCTAATTATACACCAGTAAAATAAATAAAATGTTAGTTGATGTACTTAGTCCATGCGTGAGAAAGTGCAAGTTCCTGTTTCTAGTTGTTACCTTCATGCATTATCCTACGTAATATGATAATGAGCAGGGTTAATGGTTCAGTGGATCGAGGTAAATTATTCCATGACTTACAATGAAAATGATTTTGTTGTGATGAATAATCGAATGGCTCAAGCTATTATGAGCTCTTATGACAAAGTGATTAAATTTTAAGGCGGAATTAACTTGATTTGGTAAGTCTCCCACAAGGGAACAAATCAGAGTAAACATTAAAATTCCAATGTAATATAATATATAATAGTGGTATTGGTGAATTAAGCAATTTTCCGAAAGTATAACTTACCGGAGACCACGGCCCGGCGCCTACGTTTGTTTCCGCACTTCCAAAACTTCATAGCGTCTCAGACGGAGGTCAGCTTGAAACTAGAGATGACACCGCGCGCGCCCGCTAAGGCAAGTCGCCATCGTCAAACTGCCCGTTTGAGGACGAAACAATGAGTTTTGTTTACAAATGGTCGGTGCGGAGAATTTAATAAATCGTCGAGTGGAGTGGCCGGCGGAGCAATGAGCCGAAGCAGCACGAGTGCGACGAACGCACACCCCCGACACACAATCTCCGGTTGCGACTCCGGCGTATTGGAGGAAGGCGTGGGTGGCAATCCTGATCAGACCTTCGCCGACCTGGAGCCCACTCTAATAATCCCCCAGCATTTAAGCAATTTCGAACGGTTCCTTGATGGCTTGGCTTGTCCTACATTCCCTTGTTGAACTTCTTGACTCAAGAAACAACCTAAATATCATGCAAATAAAACACAAAATAGCGTAAAAAACTTTAATTTCTATCACATCATGTTGTTCTACCGTCAAAATTTTGGAACATAGATGCCGAATATCATGCTAATGGCGAATCACTACGACTCGAAGCAAACCCTGGGTCTGAACATTAAAACTTGTCATTGCCCGTTACAAATTGTCATTAAAACGCAGCTGTTAATCTAACAAGGTTCTTATACTTTGTGCCCGTTGTCTGGAAACAAAGACCTTTAAAGGAAACTGACTTGTCACATTTTTTATTCATTTAATTAAAAAGTAATTAAATACTGTTCCTAATAATATCACCATGCGAATTTCATTACAAGCTTGACTATATTTTTTTGGTCCGAAAGTTTACGCTGTCTCCAGAGTTAATATATGAAGTGATCGTTTGGGATGTCGCATTTGACAAAATGTAGGAGGTACGCGGAAAAACTCCTTTTGAATTTTGCTCTCGTTTGTTTACTTTAGGATCGACAAACGCTTTTTACTGCTTTTTATTTTATACGAACTTTTTATGTGTTTATCTTTTTAGTGTTTAAGCTGATCAGAGAGCAGATGAGGTGACAGTAGGTACCTATTTACTTAATTCGTTTAGAAGTATTACATGAAAAGGGACAGTGGCTTTGTAAGGAATAGTTTGTTTGTATCTGAGTTTTTGTAATCATATTCTTGATTCATCCTTTATCCATTCTTTGTTTATCCACCGTTTGTTTCTTTGCCAACTAATAAACAAATCTTAATAAAATTTGGCAAACCAATAGCCTTTATATTTTAAAGAAGACCAACTGGCTGGCCACATAGCGCGACGAACCGATAAGCGTTGTGAATCCGTGTCTTGAATGGTGACTACGCCAAAGCAAAAGGAGCACAGGCCATTCACGGCCAGGTGGATGACTTGACGAAAACAGTGAAAAACCGTTGGCTTTAGGGGCCCAAGACCAGCTGGAGAGGCGCCAATTAGGGGAGGCCTACGTCCAGCAGTGGACCTCAATGGCTGATGAATGGATTATGATACTTTTGATGCCCGTAAATTGTGCAGTTCACGATTCAATCGTTGATGAGAAACTACATACATATGCTTCATAGAATTAAGAGGCCTTACGGAAATATCGGAAATCTATCTATTTAAAGAATGCCAACACGACCGAGCGAAGTAGCGGGCAAAGCCTAAACATTCTAACTACTTAAAAAAACTGAAAAATGCGTACATTTTGCGTGGTCGCAGACGCTTGGATTATTTGAAGCCGTATTTTACTGAAATGGGTTCAAAAATCCTAGCAAGTATCAATAGCTTTAGTAAAATCGCTACGAAACCGCACGAAACGGATAATACAGCTTTACGTATAAACCGATACGCACTTTGGAATCAAGTAGCTCAAGTGGCAATTTTGTCTTGCAAACGTTTTGTAAGCACTTTGTTGCCTGAAATTGCTGACAGTAAGTGAAGATATAAAAATGGCATGAGCGCGTCGTTTTCTTAGTGGTAACGATCTTTTGTTTGTTTCGAAAGGGAAATATTTGAAAGCAATAACCATATTAAACTGAGTTTTCACCCGTATTTTTCTAATAATATTACTGATTAGCTTTAACTGTATGTGCACAGGACACACATTCAAAAATACCCAATTTCGCGCATCAGACTTGTAGTTGCCCTAGATTACATCCTGTTTCATTATTCAAAGATACTAGAGAATAAAAGTAATGTATTCATAGTTCATAAAAATAGCAACAATTAAACAAAAATTCTTGCCCTAAATGGTACACTTTATAAAATTGAAATGTGCTCCGAAACTCAAAATATTCAAAAAGACACACCGACACCATTGTCTCTAAATTATACAATACATACCCGACCAAAAAAATGTAGGTATATAAATGTAAAATACTTCATTACAATATCTTCCTACAAGAGAGCAGTAAGTCCCAAAAGTTGCCAAAACTAACCAAGTTACATTGAAGCTCACAAAAATACAAACAAGATTTGATCCCATTAATTCGTTAACTTCTGCGTTTCATTTTCATTTCTCTCTGTTAGTGTAATGGGCAATGATCTTAATTTGAACCTGCCTCGAATCTCACAAGTTATTGCACTATAAAAATACACGGTTAAGCATACATTCTAGGCACATCTGTACTGTCTATATTTATAATGATCATGATTACACACGTTCTAAAAAAGTTATATAAATTACATCTAAATTAGATCAAAATAAAGGAGATTTAGATCTGTCTTCTGTCTCATAACTCTTCCACATAGTACATCTTTAGTATGAAAATACAGAAATTTATATAACGAAGATCTTTATTATTAAAAAAAATTGAACATGACTGATTTGTATTGACATCTTGTAGTCTGTAGGCACATAATCATCAATTTATTTTTAGATATTTAGGTTGGACACGTCGCAAAATGATCAGCAAAACATGCAAGTATTCATATATTTGAAAAAAAAAAACATTCATTTGTAATTGACTGTTTAACAATATATTCATAAAATTATGCCAAAAACAAAACTAAAACTAGTATAAGTTGTATCTTCCGTGCCTAATTTCTTTAAAAATTAATTTATTGCTTGTTTATTTTACGAAATAGATAAAACAATACGAGACATTCACACATGGACAGAATTGTTCAGACACTATACATTATATTATAATTAATATTGCTTTGTTCTTAGTCAAATGTTTCTCAATTTTATTTTCAGAGGGTTAAGCGTTGGCTATGTAACCGTGCCCATCTCGTACTGATCTGCTGCCCAGCACAAAACAATGGTTTTTCGACAAGTAGGTTCATTAATGTATTAATTGTAATAGGTGTCGGGCTTACTAAGGAATTGTTAGGGCCCTCTTTAACCACTTTAATAATCTGAACTGGGAAACCACTAACAAGCTCATTTGTGAATATCAGAAATCACCCAACATTTCGGAGAGCATGGCAGTACTGGAAAAAATTCTACTTACGCCAATGCGGTCCGGTAATGTAACATGCTTAGGAGATGCTAACAGATTTAATAATTTTTTTCTGTAAGTTATGATACATTTTAAAATTAAAACTTCTTTTTGTATTTAAAAAAATCATTGATCGTTTAATTTTCAGTCATCTTCATTTTGAAACCATGGGATGAATTTATTAAGATCACATTGAAGTGTAATTTCTGAACAGACGATTTTTAAGTAATATTTCTAGGTACTGAAGACCATATGAATATAGCACTAAAGTCCTGCAAACCTCTTGTGGTCTTTAAGATACCATTTTTGGGCACTGTTTTCAAAACCACAAATCTTTATCTCATAATATTGTATTAACAAAAGTAGTTGCACCCCAAAAAAATACATACATACATAACTAGTTTCATGTAGTGGCGTGCCAGCCATCCAGATCAATCTCATACTCTTAAATGAGTAAGGATGAAGATCCTTACTCCTGAAGAGGAGTAGGATGCTGTGTCACTATTTAGAATGTGTACTTTCAGATTACCAGCACCCATAAGCAAAGTAATCATAACCTAATTTTTATATGTTCTGGTGTTACATCTATAAAATTGATCTAAGGTGCATAAGATCTATATATCTTATTATTATGTCCCTTCATTCCACACCCATTTTAGACATAACCGTGTGAAAAATTATATAACGTAATAGGACCGTTGAGTTACTTTGTCTATTCTGATAATATAGATACAGTTTTAAGTTTTCGTTTCAAAAGCATTTATTAAACCTGGTGTCACATACGTATGTAGAAAATTGTATAACTACACATAAAAATATAGAGCTACCTATTCAAAGTGACTATGACCGTTTTCATTGTCTTTAAATTTTGGATATAGTTCATGGAATGATTTGATGTTATTTTAGGCCAGGAAACTGGGAGGCTTGTTATTAAATAATTAAGAGGCTAGTACCGTGTGAGATGGACAAAAGATTGGATTTTTTTTTGTCATATACACGAGGCAACTCGTAATGTATCACGCCATGTGGGCACCTGCGAACTATAATGAAACGCCCCACGAAATATATCACGCATACATTGTAAAGCGATAACGCAAACATAAATTCCATTGCAACGAAACCATATCGAGCTTTTAATTGTTTAATTCGATATGGTGCACTGTTAAAGTCAATAACAATTATAATAATGTATATTGACAGATTCATTTTTATAAGCGCAATTTGTAATTGTAGTATCGACGCAACTATATTAACTTACAGAACCACCCTCGATTTTACAATATCGATTTTATCATCATCATCATCAACCCTTTATTGTCCCAC
>DWKN01000100.1:0-10555 GCA_018249455.1 Bungalotis erythus | reverse complement strand
CTACTGTATGACAGGCATGACCATATAAGTAGCTGTTGGCAACTGAAAATTCCTTAGTACCCTCTGGGATTTCTGGGCGGAAGTAGTCATAGTGCATTTCCACTTCTAAAAGATCACCAAGCTTCCCACTTTCGATCACTTTTTGGACAGTCAAAAAGTCCGAATCAAAGCGGCGATTTTGATAACATTGGATAAATAGTCCTTTTTCCGCTGCTAAGTCAAATAATTCTTTTGCTTCTTTTGAAGTTTCTGCAAAAGGTTTTTCGACTAACACGTTCTTGCCATTTTCCAAAGCAAGTTTGGCGTATTCTGCATGAAATTGGCTTGGTGTCGTAATGACTACTAATTGGATCTCAGGATCATCCCACAGATCAGACAACTGATCGGTATATTCGATCTCATCAAAAGTTTCCCACACTGGTGCTGATGGAGAGTAGATTTTTTTGTCGTTTTTTTTATTTTATTCTGGTTTCAGCACTGTGTAGGGTATAGGGTGTAGTGACAATGAATTGTGTCATTTTAAGATTTACGCTACGCTAAGTCACCCGCTCGCACTGCGACCACACCCACTGACTTCATAGATAGCTTTATAAATTACAGCATCGCCGTGAAAAATTAGGATGAAATTTTGCGAAAACGAGAAAATTGGCCGGCGAAATGGTTTCTAAATTTGTAGCCCGTTTAACCTTCGTGAAATTTAATCACTCTTAATCGAAATATCATACTGCGTTATTAATAATGTTATACATTTTAGGTGTTATACTTTTTATTATAAAACTAGCTAATCCGGCAACTTTGTCGCGTGAATAAAGTAGCCTAAGTTACTCCTTATTACATCAGCTATCTGCCAGTGAAAGTCCCGTCAAAATCGGTCCACCCGTTCCAGAGATTAGCCGGAACAAACAGACAGACAGATAGACAATCTTTCCGCCGCAAACACAAAATATGTTAACTATGGTGTCTTGTGCAGTGAGTGAATGTGATGTCACAAATCGTAATAGTCCGATCGAATACACGTTTCGTCATAATTTATGGGTTTTATCAACAATATTTACTGTCACTTAAACAATCGACTCACACACAGCTTAGCGTTTTTCGGTCTCGTTTTTTATTTGACACTCTTTATCTTGACATACTACGAATGTCCATGTGCGGGAGTGGCCGATTTCCATCAAGTGGGTTACATGTTCGTCTGTTACTTCAATGTCATGGAAAAAAACAACCATTGCTTTAACGCCGAATTACAACGTTATTAGCTACGAGCTTCTCCCTGCAACGTCGTCCGCGTGGACTGAATGGTTTTAGTACTTTTTGCGTGATTGGCAAACAAACAAACACAGATCAACTTATGGCAAACTTAAGGCAAACTATGACAAACAAATTTTATTACTAACGGTTAACAGTTTCTTATGTGTTGTTCCACGTTATAATCTGTCTGTGTACTAAATTTAATCCGAATCCATTCAACTGTTTTAGCTCAAAGATGTAACAAACACACGCAGACGCACACGCACACGCGCGCACGCATACTCACGCACTTACAAACACACTCACACGCTCGCACGCACGCACGCACGCACGCATACTCACGCACTTACACACACACTCACTCACACGCTCACACGCACGCACGCATATTCACGCCCTTACACACACACACACACACTCACGCTCGCACGCACAAACTCACACATACACACACACACATCTTTCACAATCTTTCGTATCAATGATAATGGGATTGTTTACGGTACAGAAAGTGGGCTTACATCACATCAAAAGCGTCATAACATTATTTTGAAGTATAAAATTAAAAATACATATATCGTTGTAAAGTACAGTAGACGTAAACAGATGGCTCCAACACTTAAGTTATTTTGTATATTAACCAAGTAACGCTTCACATGGTGTCAGAAATACGGCATACGTTAGAAGCATAGATAGGAACCACGTTAGTAACGCCACAAGAAGTTGCCGTAACTTATTTAATACAATTTGAACAATTACTGCCTAGCGCCGAGCGCCAAGCGCGAATTCTAATCAAATTACAGCTACGCGTGTCTTCATCGCCTGTAATTGCTTATTAAATCATATGTTTATAGGTTTTAGAGATTCTGAGACTATATAGTCGTCGGCCCTAGCTGTAGCTCGGGACCTCAAGACCAGAATAGCGCTAAGGTATCTCCTGGCTGTCGTAGGAGACGACTAAAAGGAGACTCCAGGGATCGGGAGTGGTGACAGTGGGAGTTGGAGACACGGGAAGGTGCTAGTGGAGCCGGGAAAGTGTGAAGTGCCCATTGGGGCTTCATGGTGGAGATCACCAGTTGCATTCGAACAGAGGTCCAGAGGATATGAGGTCCTGAGAGATCGGATATATCGCACTAGACCACGTGACATTCATACGTCATCAATCTGTACTGCGAGAGTCAGTCCATGATAACAACGCACATTTGACACTTCGATTTATATAGTAAAAGGGTGTATTCCGAAAATGTACGGATTATAGTTAGCGTTTGAACGAATAGAAGCGTTTACCGCTTGGCTAAAACCGCGGGCACGGCACAAAGGTCCTCCGTGGTACATGCGCTCAGTTCACGACTTTTTGTTACGAAAAATTGGCTAATATAAGTGAAGATTTATTATTACACGTTCCCAGTCCACAGCACGCGTGCGAGGGTCAAATTTAGTTTATTTTTCAATAAACGAGACCGTGATTTATTCTGCAGATAGGGCGAGGCTCTACATGTTTCAATTTGATTAAAACTTGCGCTGGGTACTGCACGGAAATTAGTATTTTTTCCGTCATGTAAGCGCTTTTTAGAGTTAGGTAAGGGGCCCTGTTACTAAGATTCCGATGTCAGTTTGTCTGTCGCTTGTCGTAATAAGTAGATACCTTAATTTTTTATTGTTCCACGGTCGAACTGTAGTTTCTACTTTTTGAAAGGAGAATCGTACCCTTCATTATAAGCCTTCATGATACTCTACAAGCTTATATATTAAAGTTCTAGCTGATTAAGTACACAGTTATTATTGAAACCTAACATTTATTTTTTATTGATCTTGATGTAGCAAACGAGCATGCAGTCCACCCGATGGTAAGTGGCCACTGCCGCCCATGGACATCTGTCATGACATAGACGTCGATAACAGATGCGTTGCTACTCCTGAGGACTAAGATGGTCGCCTCGTATGTAAGCGAGTCGACAACCACACCTTTCCAACGAAACACAACAAATTGCTTCACGCTAGAAATGGGTGGTTACATACAATAACATTGTTATGATCATGAACTATCGGAGGATTTTATTGTACATTCCCCCTGAGGTATTCTTTGAGCGCTATAACATGGGGCTCTTCAAAAATGGTGCAAAAAGAGCTCTCCTTCAAGGCTGGCGATGCTGGCGACTCTTCTGATCTTGCAAATGTCCATAGGCGAGGGTGACCACTTCCGACCAGGTGGCCCGTCTGCCTTATCGCTAGGCATAACTATAAAATAAATAACAGGAATATGTGTATCTTACTTATAAGAGCATTCCAACTTAGTTTTAAGGGACAGCTGGGTATGTGCTATTTCGGTTACAATTGTCCATCCATCAATTGATAGCCAAAGATCGGAAATATTCGAAAAGTTGTGTAAATAGATGAACTATTTCGGTGTTCAACCATCCATCTAATATCCCTCTTCACTTACAAAAACGTCCAATCGCAGATAAGTCCAGTTTCTTGGCGTTTATTTAATAAAAACGTCATGTCGGCAAATAACAGGCGGATAGGTATTGATTAGGGCTGTGAGCAATAGATCTGATTGTGGTACAAGTCATGAGCGAATTTTTGAGAATATTTTTTTATGAAAAATATGAATAACCATGAACGTAGTTAGAACTACATGCGAAAATATTCCTCGACTCGGTTCTGGGGCAGCATGGCAATTATAAATTGTTTTACTGTGTTCATTAGTAAGGGGATCAGTCTATTTTCTATTTGAAGTTGGTATCTTACATATGATATTTTCGTGGGTTGCAGCGACTGTTTAACATAAGGCTCCATAAAAAGCTACCGATTTTTCTAGCTATTTGCAACTAAAAGCGATGCAAGAAAAGCTTTTTTTATAGTTTCCTCAATTCCCATGTTATTGTAGCGGAAATGAGCCTCAAAATTGTAATCTCATTAATAATGTACCTACTACATTCGTTTGTTAAGTATTATTATTTTTTACTGCGTTACTGCTTTTTCAATGATCTGCTTCACAATTCTACTGCTTTTTCTTGATTTTTAATATTCATTTGTAACAAGAACAAAATCGCTGAGTTCTTAACTTGTACCGGATCGACATAAGCACGGGTGCGGCCTATCTACAGCGTATATCGCTCGAGGCGTCGGCCTTTGTAATTGATTGATACATCCACCGCGGCGTTTTGAGTTTTGCGCTAAAAAATAAAATAGGCCGCGGCGCCCTTCGCGGAGGGGTGAATTTCCCTCAAAGGTTGGTTGTTAATTTTATTGAGCGCATTTCTTCCTTGTTTTTAATTTTCACTACGACACGGTTAATGTAGAGCTGTTTAAAACCTGATAAGCTCACTGTCTTTACATATAGTATTGTGATTCGTACGTTCACTATTCATATTATTTTTAATAAGTTAAAATCGTTAATTCATTGAAAATAATTAGATTTAACACGTAGAATAGATATTGCCATGTTAAATGTAATGAAACTAAATACTTAAATCCAATCCGTTGCGTTTTGATCGGAAAATTTGGGAATAATCGCAATAGGAAAATGGGATTCTTAACGCATCATAACGTACAATGAGCAAGATAAGTGTACAACACGCTACGAATGCCGACACGGCAATATAACTTGTAGTGTTCGGCGATAAGATCTGAAATGGCTTGAGCCGTGTGAGGACTTAACAGTGCCGCGTAAGGCTTGAAAATCTCGTGCGGAATAAAAAGGTTGGGTCCATTATGTGGACCAACAATGGGCCCCAACTCAGAAGTACGGATAGTATCTGCAACATTATAATAAAAGGTAACTGCGAATAGGTATCCGGGATAAAATTTTATTGTGCCTTCGACAAAGGACGGTGACGAGGGACAAAAGCCGGGCACCGTTTGAGGACAATTTACGGGACCTTGCTGAGTATATATTGCACAATAAAATTGTTCAAGGTGATTATGGGACGCAGTCATTATCAGGTTGTCATTACGTAATTTTTGTTAAAAAAATTCCAGTGATAGTTCGGGAGTGAAAACGTCTCGAGGGAACTTGCATATCTGAGAGTCTAAGAATATCAAGAGTCAAAATCGTTTTGTGTCAAATTTGCGAGTGTATTACGGACTAAGCGTGACTCATACTAAGAGAAAATTCGAGTATAATATTTGAACAGTTATGGGCTGATGTTTAGCGCTTTGATAACGATCTTACAACAGGAAAATATATATTTTTGGTTACTCTTCAATAAGCTATTAAGGTAAAGTATAAGCGGTAAGGTTAATGTGGTAATTTATTGTGGTAATTTTCGTATGTTAAGAGGCAGTTACAATATTTTCTGATAGGAAGGAACATTTTGGGACAGTTCCAACTTGTTATTTTTTTTTAAATTTAAGCCTAGCTATAAGGCAGACGGGCCGCCTGATGAGAAGTGGTCACCGTCGCCTGGATATTTGCAACACCAGAAGAGTTGCTAGAATCGCCGGCCTAACTATGAGGCATATTACGATAAATTATGAGGTCAATTACGATTTGTCCTTAAACTGTGTTAAGAACGAAGCGACAATCGCCTCAAGAATTGATATTAAAGATCGTCATTCATCTTCACAGTCATTATCTTCACAGGTACAATATCTAGGTCCCAGAATATAGTCTAGCATTTAACCTCGAAAATATTTTGCGTTCCTGAGAGCTAGCTAAAGTTTTCTGATGTAGAAAATATGATGATAGATACAAGGAACATCTTATTAAAACTGCCGGTATTGGGTTAACAAAAGCGATAACTAATTAGTAGTTACGTTTACATAATATAAATAAATTTCAGCTCTCTGCACCTTCTATAATGAACTTTAATCATGCTAAATTTCACTCCTTTCTCGCAATGTTCTTAAACACGAGCATAAAGTTAGCTCTTCGTGTATTAATATATACATTTTTTGACAAATATATTCAAAACTAGCTTTCCGCCCGCGGCGGCGCCGCCCGCGTGGACTTCATTGACATAAATCGACATAACGTCTTTATTTGTTAACCGATTTTAATGAAAAAATCACTAAATGTTAAGTGAAGCCCATCACAATATAATCCTGAAAACCGCATTCAAATCGGATAAGTCGTTTTTGAGATTAGCGTACACAAACATACAGATAAACAAACGAAATGAAAAAACATTGTTTTGGGTTCTGTTGCTATAAAGGCCCCTCATTATAAATTTTTAAATATATTTGCCATGTACAGACAGCGATCAGTTACAGTTTTATTATATGTATAGACAATGAATACTTATTTCCTTGTTGTTATTCAATCACTGTCTTATATCTCCAAGCGTGCCATAGTATCAAAATGAAGCAATTATTAGCAAGTCACCCATTGAACCCGGAAACCTTCCGCAGAAATTAGGTTCTCTACATTTATTGCCGCTACTTTGCTTTTATAGCGTTATAAATATCGCTTATCGCTCTCGGTCATGCTCTTATAATAAAACATAATTGCTTAGTACTCTACATTTAAAATAGAAGTCGAGAGTAAGGTTATTATGTCATTAGGATGGTACACGTTCATACTAAGTGTGTAATACATACATCATCAACTCTTTATTGTCCCACAGCTGGACATAGGTCTCCTCTCATAATGAGAAGGATTAGGCCGTAGTCCACCACGCTGGCCAAGTGCGGGTCGGTGGACTTTGCACACCTTTGAGAACGTTATGGAGAACTCTCAGATGTGCAGGTTTCCTCGAGTTGTTTTCCTTTACCGTTGCAGCCAGTGATAATTAATTTCTAATAGGCACATAAATTCGAAAAATCAGAGGTCAGAGATTCGAACCCGGGACCGCTCGAAGTAGAGACCGGAATCTTACCACTGGGCTATCACTGCTTATCAGCTATTTCTATGCCAGTCCGATACTTAGATAACTCCGGGTTCGATCCCTGAGCAGGTAGATCTAATTAGATATCAGAATTATATTCCGGGTATTTCTGTACTTCTATTTGTATACATGCGCTAAAACATGGGTTTCTTCGAAAAAGGTCCAAAAAGAACCTTCAAGGCCGTCGATGCTTGGCGACTCTTTGGTGTTGCAAATGTCCAAAGGCGACGGTGACCACTTCCCGTCACGTATCCCGTCTGCTTATAGCTAGGTTCAATTATAAAAAAAAATATTTCGCCACTTGCATCCTTGACGAGGGATTTGGCTAAAAATGCGAAGAGCGTGAGACGGGATGTAGGTAGTGTCATTCTGCTTTACAAGGCGTAGGTAAGGGAACATAGGTAAAAAAAGTGTTAGGTACTAAAAAGTCATGCCTAGTATGAACACGCAGTTAACCCTCCACCGTGCGTGACTTACGAAATTATGATCGGTGTCTTGGATCCCGACAAACGAGCCTGTTATCGCATCGGGTGTTAATTTACTCCACGTCGGAACGTGTTTCCGGCTTTATGGAATAGTTTTACTATTTATTGTTAACCATATTTCTACGCGAGGCAAGCGAAGGGTTAAATTTGCCCGCGATAGTTACTTCAACTCGTATGTAGTATATAAGCTTCTGTCCGCGTCTTCGTCCGCGTGGACTGAGTTGATTTAGTACTTTTTCCGTGATTGGCAAACAAACATACAAACAGACAGGTTTGTCTGTTTGTGTGTTTGTCATTTGCCATAAAATTTTCCATTGATTAATGGCAAATTTTATTTCTAACGGCAGCTTATGTGTTATTCCAGGTCGTAATCTATCTGTGTATTAAATTTCATCAAAATCCATCCAGCCGTTTTAGCCCAAAGAAGTAAGAAACACACACGCACACACACACACACACACGCACGCACGCACGTATGCACACACACACACACACACATACATACACACACACAAACTTTCGTATTTATATTAAAATAGTAATAAGATTTATGAGTCAAATTAAGACCGCCATACTACTGCTAAATCGGACTAATTGTTTTAATCATAATTCAATAAACACTTTCTACATTCATGAAAACAAGAATAACCGTCCTTGTAAAGCACTCGAATAAAACTCATGTGACCACTTAACTAATAACTTTAAACGAATAGCTCTTGTATACGTTTATTATAATCTGAATCTCGGAAACGGCTCCACCGATTTCCGCATTTAGGTAGTCTTTTACTATTAAAATGGATCTAGGTATGTGTCATCTCCAATATAGTCCGTTTTCACGAGAAAAAAATCTTGTTATTGTATGTAATGCCATCTGTTATTGAGTAAAAAAAGTTGATATTTAATCAATGTAAGCTATTCAAAAATAGATGGCGCTGACTTACATTGTTATCTGATTCGAATTAGACAGCCAATAGCATAAGATTTGGTTAGAAATATTATCATCCGAGCGAAGATCGGTCGCCTAAATATTTGGTATTTGAACAGCATCATTCCGTGTTCGACCACCTCCCATTACCCTCACCTGGAAGTTCTTATCCGGCAGATGGATGGCGATGTGCTGGACCAGGTTGGACCTTCGGTGGAAGGTGGCTCCACAGTGGTCGCATATGTACGGTCTCTCGCCCGTGTGCCTCCTTTCATGTATCTGTAATTCGATAAATCCTCAATCGGAAAAGCAGCGAAAACCTAGTGGCAATTCCGGTCTGTCGTTCAACAGGATCTGGTAGAACCTGTGCAGTTCGACCGGGGAGGTACCACCGCCACACCCAGTTCTAGCGTAAAGCAATGTTTCTGTTTCGGTGGAAAGGTGTGGTTGCCGGCTAACTTTCATACGAGACGACCGTCTTAGTCTTCAGGAGTAGCAACGCATCTGTTACCGACGTCTATGACATGACAGACGGATGTACATAGGCGGCTTTGAGCACTTACCATCAGGTGGACTGCATGCTCGATTGCTACTTCGACGTCAATAAAAAAAAAAACTCCGCTATCTCTGTGGACCGTCCCACGGACCGTCTGAGAAGAGATCCATGCCCAGCAGTGGGACAATGAACGGTTGTCGATGACGACGAAGTGTTCTCGTGTACCATTGTCAGACATGATGTCGAGCGACATGGACGTACGCAACTACGTGCAGGTGAAGAAGGTGGCCGGCGGCAGCATCGCCGACACCTGCGTCATCCCCGGCGTCGTGCTCTCCAAGAACGTCGCGCACAGGTATCGTTTGTCGGAGTTACACTTCCTTCGGAGGAGAAATATGAAAGTAAATCCTCACGATGCGCGCGCGCACCGTCACGGAAAACCGACACCGTGAAATTAGCTTGTCAACGTTTTAGTTTTTCAAAAAGAGTTTACGATGCTTAAATAAAATTTGTTTAACTAGATAATGCGTTATAATAACTTTCTTTCTGTGTATTAAATACCTTTTATCTATTATTAGCGTCGTTTTCTCTACATACGTAGAATAACGCGAAAGATAATATTTTTTTAGAAAGGTTTTTATCTTGTTGCGCCAAGGAAGTGTAACTTCTTACGTGCGCACATAAGTACACACACACACACACAATTTTTTTAATTACTTTCTTCTGCCTACGACTTCGCGTAGACTGAATGGATTTAGAACTTTTTGTGTGGTTGGCAAACAATCACACTAACAGAGCACGCACGCGCACGCACGCACGCCCGCACGAACACACGCACGCCCGCACGCACACACGCACACACGGACCACACAAACGCACAAACTTTCGCATTTATAATATCGGTGGGATTCGTTCGTTCAACCATTCCCTTGTTTATTTAAGTGACACGAATGCAGAATACATAAATACATATCGTACATAGATGTATTAAAACGCGAAGAACTTTGTACCCCTTTTTAAGCGCATTGTGTGCATAGAGGAATGTAGAATTTGGCATCATTAATATTTATATCGGGTGCAATGAAGAAAGCTCAAACTTATTTTTATTATATATTACAAATATGTTGATAAAACATTGGTTTTTACATTAAAATTAAATGTCAGATTCTTCTTCTTATGATTTAAATCTGTCAATGTCAAACACCTGTCAAACAACAAATAGTAGAAATTCTCTGTAAGCAATTTATGAATTACGGTCTAATTTCGATCATTGGGCAACTACTATTTTATATTATTACAAGCTTCTGCCCGCGATTTCGTCCGTGTGGACTGAGTAGATTTAGTGCTTTTTGCGTGATTGGCAAACAAACACACAGACAGACAAACCTATGGCCAATTTTATTCCTAGCAGTAGCTTATGTGTTGTGTGTGTGTGTGTGTGTATAAAATTTCATTAAAATTCGCCCAGCCGCTTTAGTCCAAAGAAGTAACAAACATACACATAAACATACAAACTTTCATATTTACAATAATAGCAAGAATTCATCTTGTAACACAGTCAATAAGCAAT
>DWKN01000099.1:0-10597 GCA_018249455.1 Bungalotis erythus | reverse complement strand
CATAACCGATTACTTTATTGTCGTGGGATTTGACACGTTTACTATAGAAAACGTTACGATTCGCACGGCGTAGCGGCGTGATACGCAGAAGTCCGGGGTTCGACCATCGGCCAAGCAGATATCTGTAAGTATGATCAACTTATTTGTTTAGATACCTATTATGGCTTTAATTGAAACATCAATTTAAAATTTTAAAATCCCTGATACAAATAAACCTCTAAATAAATATCATTTATACGACAAAATTGTGGGTTTAATTCGTGAAATAGCTGATAATCTTTTTTTCAGATTTTCGTAAAACATAGCTAAGAACAGTCTCGATCAAACATGCTTCCAAATAAAAAAAAACGCATTGAATCTTTCCACCTTTTTGAATCTTACGATATCACATACAGATATATTATAGATACACACATCAAACATAACACCCCTCTTTTTGCATCGAGGATTAAAAATGGACTAGGCCAATTACATTAATTAAAGATATCAGATTCATACTTCTCGGTCATAAAATTTCAGGCACACGGACGACATTTCCCTGAAATCATTCCCAAATAGATCACACTCACTAACAGAAGTAGGTAGTAGAAGCAGCATAAAGGTGATAAAATCTGTACAGTTTGCTTGGGGATGTACCACCGTGATTTCTAGCGTGAAGCAATTCTTCCGCTTCGGTAGAAAGGTGTTTGTCGACTCACTTACTTACATACGAACCGACCATCTTAGTCTTCAAGAGTGGCAACGAATCTGTAATTGACTTCAGATTTAACTCCCTTTCTGCATCGATTTAATTACAATTATCATGGAAAAATAACCGAGGCCATAAAAGATTAAAGTTAAAAAAAATGTTTACAAAGATTTACTGTGGCGCCTTCAAGCGGGATAAAAGTGAACTAAAACGTCCTATTGCTCATAAGTCATGTCACAAGTCAACGCATGTATTTGACGTTAATAAACCCGAAAACACCCAAAACAACATACATCACAATAGGTTTACTGTTACGATTGGAATGACTCCATTCATCCCTCAATAGTTCTCCGAACAATACAAAGTTCTTTAAGAACAAAATAATCTAAAATCGACTCTATGGCGACGTAATAAAATAGATTTAAGCGGTATATTCCTAGTTTGTTGGCTGTAACTATTAATTTCCTTTCCATTACTCGCACAATGACATCACATGGAGGCGCGAACAATATGGCGGGTTCGCGGGAAAATTACGTTCGGAAAATTATTGCTCGTATTGTTTAATACGAACGTTTGTAGAAATAGGAATGGATTTTCAGTCGCTGGTATTTTGCTGAAATTCCAAAATGTGTTTTTTTTTTCATTGTCGTGTCTAAAATTTTTTGTAAATTCCTATGATATAAATACATTTTTCCTGCATGATTCCGGATTAATGTAGGCAGCGGAGCGAGTTAGTAATGGGCAAGCTGGCTTACGTAAGAATGTAGCAAAACAGTTTAGTCACATTAGTTTTATGAGATAAATCTGTAAATCCTAAGTCGCAATTGCTGTGGATTACGTCAACATCAGATTACCTGACTAGGTATGTCACACGGTACCACTAGGACGCTTAAGAAATAATTAGGGCCGGTTCTCATATACTAGCTATCTATCTGACTTTAGGATACCAGATTCACAATTTTAAAGTAACTACATTGTTAGGCTAGTAGTTTTAAAATCGGATTTGAAAAGTACGCTTAAATTTTAAAAAAGCAGAAATCTACATCAATGTTCAGTTCGATCAAATTGTCAATCGAATAATACGTGATCACTAGAATTTCGTCTTTCCTTAAGAACTTTTTATAGAAAGTAATAAGGTGCATTAAAAAGTATTGTGACGTTCAAGTCATTAGTCATAATTAAAAACTCTTTGAGTAAGAACTTCATAGCCAAGTAGTCTGAGGAGTTGAGTCATCCGCCCACCGGCGCGATGGCGACTGATCGATTGTTTGCAAATTCGAATCGACGCTGACAAATTGGCACTCTTGTGTTTTGGTTATCGCAAGGCTGTGTGGCACGAGACATCGACGACGTGTAATCACACGAACATTTTTTTAAATAATCCAGATACGTCGCTATCGAATACTATATTTTAGGCCACACGAGACATAGTTTATATTCTACGAGCTTTTGCCCGCGACTTCGTCCGCGTAGACTATTTAGTAGTATTGTGAGATTGGCAAACAAACACAAGCAGCCAAACCTAAGGCAATTTTTTTAACTAATAGTAGCTTATGTATTATTTCAGGTATCTGTCTATATACTAAATTTCATTCAAATTTGTTCAGTCGTAGTTTAACGCAAAGAAGTAACAAATATACGCACACACAAAAATACAAACAACTATAATAGCAGTGGGACAAGATTATTTTTATGGACTACCAATTTTCGTTTGATTCAAAATTTTATGTATGTTTGATGGTTTTGAAACTGGAAATAATCAGAATATCTATACATATAATAAAACTGTAACTGCTCGCTTTCTGTACATGGCAGATGTATTTAAAAAATTATAATGGAGGCACTTATATTCGTAAGAGAACACAAAACAATGTTTTTTCATTTTGTCTGTATATCTGTATGTTTTTGCCCGCTTCACTTAACATTTTTTTCATTTAAATCGGTTAACAAATAAAGACGTTATGTGAACTTATGGCAATCACGCGGGGGAAGCCGCGGCCGGTAAGCTAGTTTGGAATAATTTTATTGTAGTTATTAGTTTATTTTATTTTTATTTAGTTAGTAATTTACATTTTATAAAGTAACAGGTATTTGTAAATAAATTTTATGTTAAATAGAATTTTCTTCTTAATAAAGAAAAACAGTAATTTAGAAATATATATTTAGGTCCAAATTACTTCTTTAATTTTCCAGATCGTTAGATTAATTTTGTAGTAACAGAATTAAAATAACAAAATAAAAAACGGTGGCGAGACACACCGCTCTACGGAACAATGCATGCATGGGTAGGTAATGGGAAATATTTATTATCTGAACTAAATTTAATTTAATGTATTCTCTCATAAAGGTGCATTATCAAAAAACTTGCGAAATAGGTTGTGCCTTATTTCCAAAAACAAGTGACGCCCAGCGAAGCGGGCACGGGACAGTTAGTTACTTATGTTTCTAAGAAGATATTACATTATTAAAACCAACTTAAATTATATCTGTCTTTCCTCTCAGCGACGTCGCTTGTCAACAACCCTTCCTTTTCATCATATTTAGCCAGTTGACAACTTTCTCTTGTAAATACTGAAGAATTAACAATCCTACAAATAAATGTCTTCCGATAAATCTCTGTATATTCAGCTTAACTCCGATGCTCGCCTTTCCCACAGAGCATCATTCTTTTATTAAAATGCGGAGCGAATTAAAATGGATCCAATATCCTATGGTCTTAGAGAGTTAGCGAAGTTTTTCTATCAGGAAGTTTCTGCAAGTTTTCAGTCCGGGGAACACAATTAGCGCTGCATATTATTCAAAGAATCTTTTGTGGAATGTTTTTTCAGAAATTTCAGGAACGTGAGGTGATTTTTAATCCTGTTTGTGCAGCGCCTTTCTTTTAACGATTTGTACGTTTAGCTCGACACAAGGATTCTCTGTGTGGGTGCCGTTAAAACAAAGACATAGATACCCAGACGTAGAACAAAATCTAGATCGATCATTTGGATCTTTGCCTTTTTTTTATTGTTGTTGACGTAGCAAACGAGCATGCAATCCACCTGATGGTAAGTGGTCATTGCCGCCCATGGACATCTGTTATGCCATGTCATAGACGTCGATAACAGATGCGTTGCTACTCTTGAAGTCTAAGATGATCGCCTCGTATGTAAGCGAGCCGGCAACCACGCCTTTCTACCGAAACACAAAAATTGCTTCACGCTAGAAATGGGTGTGGCAGTGGTACCTCCCCGGTCGAACTGGGCCAGTTCTACCACCTTTTGAATAAGTATAAGTATAACGAATAGGTATGAATTAAATTCGATTTTTCTTCTATGTTTCATTCAGTGCCTATATCGCTAATACATGTGATCTTTTCCTTTTCTTTCTTTTCCAATCATTTATATACAATCACTTAGACCTCAGATTAATGATATATCGAAAGGTGGAGGAAACCGCGAGGCATGACTGAGTGATCGTTGTTTGTAGGCACACATAGCTATAATCCGAAGTCTAGACACCCCGACTAGTAGTTTTCCTATTACGCGCGCTGTGTCACCTTGACAAGTCGTATTTGCAACAGTATGCTGTTGATATAACACGGTGTAGCACAGTGTGGGAAGATTGATGCGATGTTGGGTTTCGAGAGGGTTGTTTGAGATATCCAATTCGGGTCTGGATTTGAATGGGATACACTAAAATGGTTATAGGTTTGGCGTATGAATATGTAAAAGTGAGAAATGTTAGAATTTAGGCAACAAATTTTAGTAATGGAAACTGATCTTTATAAATAATTTAAGTATTTTTTTTATTATTGCCTCTGAAACATTACAAACATTCTTCGCTGTTGTTCATGATTTATTTTTTAAAATTACCGATTCACGAGGCTGGCTTACATTAATACTAAAATATAACCTGAAAATGACTTATGATATTATGTTTGTAGATTAAACTCCCGTAGCAGCATTTCATGGAGTAGATAATGGTAACATTCATTTAATTGTGTAGATTTAAATTAAAAAAAAGATCCGATCATCATCATCATCATCATCTTCAACCCTTTATTGTACCACTGCTGGGCACAGGTCTCCTCTCAGAGTAAGAAGGATTAGGCCGTAGTCCATCACGCTGACCAAGTGCGGGCTTGTGAACTTCACACACCTTTGAGAACTTTATGGCGAACTCTTAGATGTGTAGGTTTCTTCACGATGTTTTCCTTCACCGTTGTAGCAAGTGACAATAATTTGTAATACGCACATAAATTCGAAAAATCTGAAGTGCGTGCCAGAGATTCGAACTCGGGACCTCCCGAACGAGAGACCGGAATCTTATCATTGGGCTATCACTGCTTCTATCTAGCAAATTCAAAACTTATCTGCTAGTGTGTTATGTTTACTGAGCTTTATAACATCCTTAGTTTAAAACGTAGAGTATTGGTCAATATCGCGGTCGGATTTCAGTTGTGACGTCACGGATGCGCGCGCATCGTCGTGGTCCTCTGACCTTTACCTTATACTCGGTTATAGTATTATGGTTGTTTTTAAGCTTTCAAGTCGCTGCAGATGTATTTAACAGCCTCTTGGGACGAGATCGAATGCCACTTACCTATTCGTTGTATAATATTATTGAGCTTTTGAAATAACGGATGTATTTGATAGTAGGTACATAATATACTTTATGGATTTGTTCATTTTAAATTATGATTGATAAAGTAACAAAATGTAAATAGGGTGTATGTGATCAGTATGTGTATACATTTGAAATTGCATTGCATTGTCTTTTGCTTGAAATAAATTTTGAAGAATAGCCACTACTCATATAACCGTCTTAGTTGAATTAGTGGCAACAACTAGACTGCATAAAAAAGCAAAAGCAAAATCCCGACTGCAAATATTAATTTTGAAAAGGAATTTTGGGTAGTTTGTGTCAAAATAATGACATAAAAGTGTTATGATATACTTTTGGAATGGTCTATTCGCTATCTTTCATTTGATACCCATCATCATGTCATCATATTGTTATGGTAATAAAAAAAAATTGTACTTCCACTTTTGTTTTTTTTCCATGCGCCATATCTCACCTCACATAGTAAAATCTGTCGAGCGATTTGGACTGTAGAACGTGTCTAAGAATACGAGATACATACAGTGATGTATATACTTACAAAACATAATCCGTTTATTTAATTGCTTAGTTTGAATTAAGCAATTAAACTAAAATCAAACTAAATAATGGGTATGGTAATAAACGATCCATTACCATACCCATTATTTTGTCCTGACTGTTATTTTACCGTACTCATTATTCTAAGTACCTAAAAGTATGTGCCGTTCTTTGGGCACTCTTTAAACTTATACTTTTGAAGTTACATGAGGCAAGAACAAACTACAAATCCAAGTTTAAGTCTGTTTATTACGAGCGCTGTAGAATGACTGAAAATAATAATTCATACACTTAAACACATCTACTCAAATCAGTTTTGCTATGTCATATGGATACATCGCAATAAGACTATGTGCACACGGCACAATTATAAAGTAATCAATGTCGCAAATATTTCAAGGACACAATGTTGAACTATTCTTCGAGTGCAAACACCGTTCAAATAAACTCATCACGTCTCTTCTCCCACAGAGATACGCATCAAATAGACCTGCCGCCATTCGAGCGGTACGCGACGGGCATTTTCTTTCTGGACAAGTTGCACCACCAGGACATCGAGCGCAAGTTCCAGGAACTCTCCGAGAGCCTGGGCCTCCGGGTCCTCTGCTGGAGGACCGTGCCTACCAACAATTCCACCATCGGTAAGGGATTTATATGAAGATTTTACATAATTATTGCGTAATTCACACAATATGTCAGTTCCATTAAATAAGTTTTTAAAATGATTATAAATGTTAAATTGTAATTTGTACCATAATTTGCATGTCCAGCAATTGAATCGTCCATTTGTTAAATTCTGCAAAGCTCAGTGATTTTCTAAATAATAATTTTAATTGTCAAATTTAACAGAAATGTGATTGAGAATACATTAGGCAGCAAAAATATCTGATCGGTTAGAATAGCCCAAATTCTTATGTCCTGTCACGTTTAAATTATCTTTCATTTACAATACTCATAAAAAGCAATAAAAAACAGTTTCGAATATGAAGGCAACTCCGTTACACTTATGCTATCTCGATATTTTGAACGACTATTTCATCACACCATAACTATACACAGCGAAACAAAGATGCAAATATTGTGTAAGAGAAACAGCACGAGTTCCGGCGCCATCTAAGATTCTATTCTTAAATTATTTGCACGGTATTAACTTAGCTTTTCTTTTTTACAGGTTTGGCAGTTTGTTTCACCTTTGTTTGGCACCTTACATTTTTCGCCGGATGTGTAGCAGTTTCAGGATATCGGGAGAAAAATAACCGTCACACTGTCACTTGGCTCAAAGTTTTACCAGAGTCTAGAGCACGAAAAGGTTGGTTTATTCATCGCAACTTCTCGCAAACTTATAGTTAATTTATTATTAAGAACTTAATGTAACAAATATTTCTGCCCTCTAAAAATCTAACCTTGATACTGTTTTTTTTATTTATTTTTGTGGCATCACGTATTTTACCTGTAGCCAACACCAGCGTTTTACACCACCACCAACACCACAACCTTTTTATGGTTTTACTTAAGACGACTTTATGACTAGTAATTTGTTACAGAAGAAAAATCATGGTTGTACCGAATTTTCTGCAGTGGTGGCATAGACCAGGCGGACCCCGACAATCCCATAGACAATAAGGAACATTGCATCATGGCTTTCTTCAAAACCACCATGGCCGATTTGCTCAACAATCCCTTAGTCAAAACTCTGGTCATTGTGGTATTTATCTGCTATCTAGCGGGAGCTGGATACGGTGTGACCAATCTCAAAGAAGGACTGGAAAGACGAAAATTGTCTAAAATCGATTCCTATTCAGTTGAATTCTTTGATCGCGAAGATTTATATTACAGAGAATTTCCTTATAGGATACAGGTAACACTTAACAGTACATTTGAAATCATCCTAAGTACCTATATTAACTTAACTTTTCTAATGAAATAATCAATTCCAGGTAGTGATAAGTGGTAATTATAACTACTCCGATCCTAAGATACAAGATGAAGTGGAGACCCTCACGCAAAAGTTGGAGAACACATCATACATATCCAATTCGCTGTACACTGAATCGTGGTTGCGAACATTTATTAACTACGTGTCGAGGAACAATGACTACCTCAACGTTACTATTGACAATGAAGCGGACTTCATACATAATTTGAAAGAGGTGCGTTGACTAAAACTATTTTTTGTGGCTGTATCGAACGAGCAAGCAATCTTATGTTAAATTGAAAAAGTACAAAGAGAATACAAAAAACAAAGAAATGAAATGGAAAGAGAACGTTCAAATAACAAATATCCTTGAGCTTTAACAGGCTTCGTATCGACCTTCCTACGAAGTTACTTTAAGTGGAATTGTACCTTACAAACATTATTCTTTTCAGCTATGGCTGTTCCCCGCTAACCCATTCTCTCTAGACGTTAAATTCAACGAAGCAGGTGACCAAATCATCGCCTCGAGATTCTTGATTCAGGCAATAAATATAAGCGGTACGAATCATGAAAAGGAAATGGTCAAGGCTCTGAGAGAAGTGGTCGCGACAACATCGCTTAACGCTTCAGTGTTTCATCCATACTTCGTATTTTTCGATCAGGTTAAATTTTTGTGATTTTAATTGAATTTCTTAGCATTTTGACATATTGTATATCTAATAACAAATCATTTTTTCTTTCAGTTCGAACTCGTAAGACCCACCTCGCTGCAGAATCTTTGCTACGGAGCGTTAATGATGATGATAACATCCTTCATATTCATCCCCAACATCTTATGCTCGTTGTGGGTCGCTTTTAGCATCGTCTCAATAGAGATCGGCGTTGTTGGATACATGGCTCTTTGGGACATAAATCTTGACTCAATATCTATGATAAACCTTATTATGTGTATCGGTTTCTCCGTCGACTTCACTGCTCACATCTGTTACGCATACATGGCCTCTAAGGCCAAATGTCCAAATGACCGAGTTAGCGAATGTCTTTACTCCTTGGGGCTGCCCATAGTTCAAGGTTCATTCAGCACCATACTAGGAGTAGTTGCGCTCCTGCTTGCTGACAGCTACATTTTCTCAGTGTTTTTCAAAATGGTATTCATGGTAATATTTTTCGGGGCAATGCATGGCCTATTTTTGTTGCCTGTTTTGCTGTCGCTTTTTGGCCCCGGTTCATGTACGAAAAAGGACGAAGACATTAAGACGTCGAACGTAGATAAAATTTTTCCGCATCCATATTGTATACCACATCCCCAGTTGATGCTAAATGATCAAATATTTAACGGAAAAAATATAAGTCCCAACGGCGTCTATAAGATTTACGGTGATGATAAAGATCTAGGAATAGGCACGTCTGGAGAAGACACTAGCGAAAGCAGTTCGAATCAATCGCAACGAAGACAGATAGGAGACGATGAGAATATAAGAAAAAAGTACGAGGACGGTTGGAAGAGATCGAACTACAGTCAAAGTACTAGCCAATTTCAGCCATCTGGTGAATTAGATTTATACGGACATGACATGGACCGGAACTGGCAAAGGCAACGCTTCGAGAACAACCGTCGCGCCTTCGATAACAAGAAGCCTGCACATAGAGACGACGATTTCGTTATGGCTCGGAAGACGAGCGATGCAGGACCGCGCCGCGAAGGAGCCTATCGAGTCACGAGAACACATTCGCATCACAACCTGCACAGACCTCGCGCACCAAGACGTAGTAACTCGCACCAAAATCTCGAACATTTAGATTACGTCGCCGAGATGCGCTTTCCCTGACATTAACTGATACACCTCATAAAACTACAAAAGTAGATTACATTAATCAAGTGCTCAATTTGTGGACCAAAGTATCATTTCCTTGCGGAAAATAACGTAGTCAAAACTTATCAAAGGACACTTATTTTAAGTATTTTGGATCCACAACGGGTGACGAGTTAATAACTCCAGACTTAAAAGTGTACATTTGGTAATGATGTAAATAGAAGATAAATCAAGATAGACAAATTATACGATGATAAGTGAAGATATAGATAAATTTCTCATCATCTGAAATCTTTTTATGGTTTCACTTCGCATGGTAAGTGAAAAATATGCTGTTAGGACGATTTCTATGGACGAGTTAGAAAATAAAGTGAAAAAGAAGTGGCTTGCGCCAGGCGTGGTGGCTGTCCCGACCATATAGGGCTAACGACGAGAAAGCACCTCCGATCGTCGCCTCAGATTGATGGATCGTTGCGTCGCGTCGCTGGCCGACGGCCGCGCCCAGCGCGCGCACTACCGAAACATACTACATATACGCTGCTTCCTATATTGATTTACTTTGCTTGAGTTCTATATATATATGCAGATAGTAAGCAGACGTGCAATAAAATATATCGATACATCGTAAAAACGGACAAGCAAATGCGTTGATGTTTTCAATGACTCAGTTACATTCTACTTTAAAAATACACTTACAATAAAGATAAATTTCTCACATCATATTAATTTTATTCCGGACGAGAATCACGATAGACTGACATAGTAACCTTAGTGATAAACAAACGTACCTAAAGTTACGCTAAGTTTAATAACAATCAGATTAACAATGCCACACCAAATTTGCAGATAGTACCCGACAGCGATGTATAGAATAATCAACCCTTAGTTATATCTGTCTATTATATGGTCCACTTGCAATGCAACACAATTACATATATCTAACCGCTGCACAGTAACCCTTCCTACAGCATAATTGCTGGACACCGATCTCTCCCCTCAACTGTTGCTCTAATGTCGATTGTTAGAAAAAACAACATT